>JAXGGA010022536.1:0-14818 GCA_038373865.1 Uloborus plumipes
GTGTAAAGTTAAAAAAACAAAGCTCTGAAAAAGACCAACAAAAGGACTTTTTCCCACAGCTCTTGGATGAGAGATCACTTAACTGTTTGCGTTTCTGTGAATTACTTTTCTACTTTTTTATGCAGGTTTTTTGTCACGGTGATTGATTTTTTTTGAGTGATTAACTTCCCAAATATGTGTTTTAAAAGTAATAAATTTGGTTTCGTTAGCATTCCTTTATGGCATTTTAGCAAATCAATTGATGTTCCTGTTCAAACATTTCTGACTTTTAAGAGTTAGAATACGTTTTAAAATAAAAATTTCTTGGTGTTTTTTAATAATTCATTTAAACACTCTTTTATTGCAAAATCTTGCCAATAATTTTGATGAAAAGATATTATAAATAAAATAAAACTGTTTAAAAATGCTCGCCAAGAACAGATGTAAACTCAACTCAAAAGTGTTTTGAAAATTTACTAATTAGCCATTCAGGTTATGTTTGAGTCTGCCCGAATAAAGTTACGCCTCTTCTATTTTTCTTTTAAGTCAAATAAACTTAAAAATATGTACTCTTAGTGATGCATTCGTCCGGCAAGGTCGTAAAATAAGATTTCTGCTCTTCATTATTTAAAAACTCTTTAGTATAAAACGGAACAAAGTTATGCGGACTGAGTCAAAGATACTATAAATGACTACTGATTTAAAATATGTTCAATGTTTTTTTTTTTGCAACAAAACTCGCACAAAGTTAGTGTACATAACTGGTGCGTGATACCACATAAATAATGTAACCAATAGTGATTCATCATTAAAAGCTCATACTTTAAAAGAAAACTTGAACATATAACGCTGATAACCATATGAAAATAACCAACAATTCATACAGATTTGGATCTGCGTTAAACAGGTGCTAGTACGAGTGCAGCATATTTTAAATGGCGACAAAATAAAAAAGGCAGTTTTGTGAACGTTACGGCCTGGTAGCGTCCCGTGTCGTCCTGGTAAAGTCCTGCTTCGCCATCACTGCCGCAAGAATTCTGTCCTTGAGTTCTGAAACGCATTTGGTAGTGATGATTCATAAACAAGGTCATTAATATGCCCCCGAAGCTCTACAAGAAGAGATGAACGTCAGACATATCGTAGGACAATAAAAAAAGAAAGAACGCTTTTCTTGTTTTATCCTCATTTTCAAAATACTGCACTCGTATTAACAACAGGTTAACACAAACCCAAATTTTGATGATTTTATGCTTATTTTAATACATTTCTCATTGTGGTACGTGCAATACTTTTGTATATATAGCTTTTCGAAAAAGAATGATGCACTAGCCCTGTAGTATCGAAGAATAAATCAGCAAAAAGCAGTTTTGCGTAAAACCTTGGTATTCTTGAGTCAAGCGATATGTTTAAAAGTTTTGAAAAAACTTTTAATAATTTCTTGTATTTTGTTGCTTTTTTATATTTCTTGCCTAATACCCGGCGTGATCCGGGTGCTTATTTATACGACATATCTTTCAGATAATGCAATGGATGCATTCTATCTTCATGGGCGTAACAAATTGCATCAACCCACCGAATAGGTAAAAACTCTTAGAAGAACTTAAATAGCATAAAAACAAAATCAAACATTTACAGAAAAAGTAGCATCAACTAAAAGCGAAAAAGCATGAAGCATGTTTTCTAGGCTGTGTCATGCCCGCTGGTACATTGTTTATATTTAACTTAGACTGGCGGTAAAAAAAGTGTCATAATGCGAAGACAAATGGTTGTCTTTGTCTTGTTTGACAACGTATTACATGATGCTTCGAATGCGAAATCCATTGTCCAGGTTTTTAAAGGGTTTCAAAAGAGAGTCCTAGAGATCAAAATATTACTGCTCGAGGACATTTCATTCAGAAAAGAATCTCGGAATGCCTTTCTAGAAAGTTGCTTGTAAGCTTAGAAATAAAATGAATATCGATGGCTTTAAAAGCAGGCAAAAATATATGACTACTTGATGGTAATAGATAACAGTTACGATATTTTCAGATTAATTAAAATTCCATCTCAATAGCCCGAATGCTGAAAAGATACACTCTCAAAAATTTCTTCTTAAATTGACGGAAATTTTCTTGGCAGCAGTGCTGCCGGAAGATTAACGATATTTGACGGATTTCCGTTTCTATTTTTTCTGTTAAATGACGAAACTTCTGTCTTTATTTCCTCCGTTACAAGAGGGAAGTGTTCCGTCATTTGACGAATTTCCGTTTCGTTCTTTCTCCTGTTAATTGAAGAAATTTCCGTCGTCATTTTTTCCGTTATGGGAGGGTAATTTTCCGTTATTTAAAGAAACGTCCGTTATGGTTGTTTCTGTTACACAAATGATTTATTTCGTCATTTAAAGAAATGTCCGTTACGATCGTTTCCGTTAGATGTAGGAAATTTTGAGTTTTTCGAAGAAACTCGTTATTTTTGTTTCTCTTAAATGATGGATTTCTTTTATTTCTTTTTTCAGCCCTTAAAAAAAAAAGAAAATTTTTGTACAGATTGAAGCAGGGTTAATCGGTTTAGACCAAATCGTTTTTTTTTTCAAACTGTGTGTTTTTTTCAATGTAATGTTAAGCTTGCTAAATAGTTTTATTTTTGCATTCATGCAACTTTTTTATTCAATTCATATTACCATTCATTCACCATTCATTCATATTACCTATTAGGCACATAAATATACAAGGTAGACACAAGTTAAGTCTTTCTAAAATCACATGGGGTAAAATCCAAGTATTTATTTCTTCATTATTTTTTTTCAGCAGTTGTACATTTCAAAATACCCAAAAAGTAAATTTCAATCAAAACTTCATTTTACTACCCAATTTGCTTACTTACTTAAGATGAATAGAGATAAATAATGTATCATTGAGGAAATGCACGTTGTATATTAATCTTAAGTCTGGAGAATATTTAAATAACAAGAGAAAAAAAAATAATAGAAGAAATCCAAAACATTTAGAGTAGGCATGAAATGGCTCCAATAATTGCACACTTTTTGTCATATGTGCTTTTATCCACAATACAATCAGAGCAAGAAAAGATACATCAAACTTTGAAAACAATATATCAATGATTCTGTGCTCTTATAAGATTTAATGCCTGAGTTTCACCTTACAGAGAACTTTTTAAATCCCAGTATAATATTCCCCTGTATGAATTATGGAAGAATAAATATACATTAATTTTTATAACGAAATTCTTATTATTGACATGTGTTAAAAAATATTTTAAAAGTTATGTAATGTATATAACACTTGTGTTTGTAAATACTAAGAAATACTTTTTATGATTAAGAATGCATGATTTCAAGTTTTCTTACATTAATTTATTAATGGTAGTAGGCTATAATTATGAAGAAATAAATGTGCAAGATTTTATAATTAATTATGTCTTACACTTATTGCAATATATCGCTTGAATTGCTCATTCACAACAAGGTTTTTTTTTATATGTACTAATTTCTTAATTGTTAAAAGATTTTCAAACAAAATTTCCTTTATAGAAATGAAACTGCATATTTTTACGCTTAATATTTTTACATTTAATTTAATTATTAAGTCCAAACGTGAATTTAATTCACATGAATAAGCATTTGTTGACAATAAATTAATAACGTCTTGATGTCTCCGAAAAAAATTGCTCTCATTACGATTAGGGCTTAAACCGGTTTTTTAACAACCCTGAATTGAAGAAAACTATTTTATAAATACTAATATAACTATATTTTATAAAATATATTTAGAAAAATACCAGGAGAAAACCAGAAATTTGTATTTGAAAGCAACCTACAACCTTTTTCAAACAATTATTCACTTAAATAGGAATTTTTTAAGATATTAAAAAGTATTCTTGAATTTATATTTAACCTATTTCTTTTTTCAATCATATTCAGAAATGCCTTCAAGTCAAAAATTTTGTTAGCTGCAACCAGCTCAGGACTTAAGCATCAAGACTTTTATCAGGACCTAAAAAAATATGTTATTAAACCCATATGATTCACCAACAAAAAGCTGTGCTTTTAGTAACTTCTTATAAGTAGAAGAAGATTAACACCTGTTTTAAACCACGTAGTAAACAATAGGAGAATGGATTTACAGTAAGAGAATGTAGAATTTTATTTTTACAGGCATTTATGCATACAGGTAATATTACTACAACTTTCTTCTTTTCGACTCATGGTTCCTCTTTCTGGTTTTATTTCTACAAAGACACTAAAAGAAAAGAAAAATAAAAGAAAATTATAACAAGACAATAAAAACTTAACTGAGCAGGGTGCTGCACTATGCCTGATGCTTGGTTAATGAATCCTCGCCTTTTACTTGTAACTTAAGTTCATTAAAAGTGAGCATTCTTTTTTTGAAAATAATTGCTTCAAAAATTATTCTATTTTCAAGTGACTTAAAAAAATGCTGTTTACAAAATGCGATTTTCTCAGCAGCACTCTGCTCTTTTTTTGACTTTTGAAAAACTCCCATATATATACTGTCGGCCCCGCCTAAACAAATACTGTGGGTTCCAAGAAAAATTATTCAATTAAACGGGGATCTTTAACATTGCGTCTATGGCATGGGTTCCGGGATGCTTTATTCATATAAGCGGGTTATTTGTTTATCCGTTACCCGATTAAGCGGGGACGATTAGTACATGACTCATTTATGAAAGGATTTTAAATATTTTGATCACTTTGTGTGACAGAGTGGACAAATAAGCCTTTAAAAATATCCTTATAATCACAAAGAAAAGTTAGAATCACAGAACAAGCATAAAGTGGAATAAACAGCCTAAAACTGTAAGTCTGTCTGCAATTTCAAGAAAAAATCTATTTTTTTCATCATGAAATCGACTGTAACAGAGTGGACATCCAACAGTTCAAATTAACTACCATAAGAAAAAAATTAGGCTCATCCTGGTTGTTGACCTAATAACATAATGTAGCAAGCTAATCACGACAGTTATGCTACCTATATTTTAAAAAAATATATCAGATTGAATGCAATTATTTTATTTCCAAAAGGCTTGTGACAATTAGCAACATCGAAAATCTAGGGACATGGATGAATAATAGTGTTTTTTGGGATTTTTTTTTTTCATTTGCGTAATTATCTGCAGAAATGGTGTCAGAAGCATCTTTTGTGCTGTGCAGTCAGGGTGTAAAAAAATCAATGATTCTTTTAAAAAAATAAAAAAAATCAGATTTTTTTTTATTTTAATGGATTTTTTTTATTTAAAAAAATTGGAAACTTCAGTTATTAATTAATTTACATTTATGAACGACTTACCTTTAAGTTTTTAAAAATACAAAAACACCTTTGAAGTAAAGCTTCACCAAAAACTGTGATGTAAAACCAGATTCAATGCAAATACATATGATTCAAATCACTTTTAATATCAACAAAATTATGAAACACTATACAGAAAAATTAAAGAAAAGAAAGACAAGAAAGAAAGAAAGAAAGAAAAGAAGACTTCTCATTTTATTAAAATTTCAAGAAAGCATTACATGAAATTTTAATAAAATGAGAAGTACAATGAAAAAATTATCTGCAAAAATTTTAAAATTAAATGTAACTTTTTCAGCTGTAATGAAAATAAAAAAACGAAAGAAATTAAGAAATTCAATAACTGTTAAAGTGTAGAGATGGAAAATAACCAGCTGATGATGTTTTTTTTTTTTTTTGGTAAGATATGTACAGGGCTCGCAGTTGACTTTTTAAGAATTTTAGGGGAATTTTAGGAACATTTTTCTAAAATTCAATTTTTTTCCACTGATAAGGACTGCCGCCCCCCCCCCCCAACTTGCAATGCAAAGGCATAGAAAATTCATCTTCTGTCTGGTTGTTTTTGTTTTTTCTTTTACTGAATGTATATCACACACATCCTATTATGTCCCTCCCGCCTCAATTCACTTTTTTCAACACCTGCCCTGCAGCTGCATGTATTTTCTTTAGTTCACATAT
Organism: Uloborus plumipes; assembly: GCA_038373865.1. Classification (NCBI taxonomy): domain Eukaryota; kingdom Metazoa; phylum Arthropoda; class Arachnida; order Araneae; family Uloboridae; genus Uloborus; species Uloborus plumipes. The sequence goes on from JAXGGA010022536.1 coordinate 5,964, forward strand.
TAGACAAAACAAATAGCACTATTTATGCATACATATTATTTTGACTGTAACCTTCCACCATCTGTGGAGGGGGATGAGTAGGATTAATGCAATAGCATTCATCAAAAAGAAAATAAAAAAGAAAGAAAGAAATATATTTCAATATTATTTCTTACTTGGGACAATCTAGCTCTATATTTGTCTCTAAAAGAGTTAAAATCTTTAGACTATTTTAGCATAGCTGAATCCGTAAATGCATCAAATAACTCACAACAGTGCATTTATTTCTAATTCTGAGTTGAGATCTTTGGGAAAATTTTATTGTTACAGATACTTAACAATTAGAAGGCCAGTAAAATTGAGTTCAGGCTCTATTAGATAAAAAGTACTAAAAATCACATACAACATTACATTACTTTTTTCCTAATTAGTTTATCGAACAAAGAACGATTACGTGTACATTATCAGACAAAAACTACATATGCATACTAAGTTTCATGTTTCTAGGCCTTGTTTTTGCAAGACTCGCTCACCAAAGACAAATATATCTACATGTACAGATTCCTCATTCCATTCAAAGTGACACGCATTAAGACAATAGCGATATGAATAGAATAATATAAATATAACATGAAATTTTCATGAAGTCTAAAAAAATATTAGTTTTGAAAAGAAGACAGTCTTGAATTAGAAATGAAAAAAAAAAAAAAAAGAAAAATTCAGTGATACCAATTGTTCAATTTTATAACAAACAGAAAAATATTATCTTTTAACAGGTTCATTTTACAAATTATTTCAAGTGACATAAACATTTTTTCTTTGGTAGTTCGGGGTAGGAATCTGAATCGACTAGCATACGAATTTGCACAATCATTTTTCAACAAAGCTAACTTTAAAAAAATATAGATATATATATTATACATTTATGCATATACATACGAAAATAACAACTGAATGCGTACTAATAAAATAAGGGATTGTCTGTTTTTGACACATATGGTTGTCATTTTAATTCCACGAATGAGTAAGAATCAGCATTTTTATTTATTTAATTTCAAAGTTCAACTTGTTCTCAACCACGATATGCCTTCCAAAACGATTATTTAGGTTTAATTATTAAACATACTTAAGAATTGACTAATCAAAGTAAGCTTTTTAAGATTTCCATAAGCCCTGATAAGTTCCCGCTGATTTAAATAAGAATTTTCTTTTGGAATTTAGATTCAAACATGGCGCCTTTTACCCATTCGGTAGAACAGAGAAACTGTGAACATTCCATGAATTTATATTTTTTTCAAGCTGCCATTAAAAAATGTCTTTAAGTTAGCAGAACGATTAAATAATTTTTGGAATCCAATTCTGAAATTAAGTACTTACCCATATTTCATTATGATGTTTTCCTTTTCCTTTCCGACTGATTTTCGTAGCTTGCTTGTTCTTCGGTGGCGCTGGTATCGTGAATCATTTCGGGAAGAAGCGGGACTGCGCATGCGTGAATGCGGAAGTTAGAAGAAATAACGGAAGTTTTCGGTTTTAAGGGAAACAGAAATTTTTCGTTAAAAAATGAATGAAAATGTAGTGTATAAAGAGGGTTTTTTCTGAGAGTGTAATTCCGCCGTACAGCAAATAAAGAGCTCTGTCATGGTTGTAAGTTGGTGTAAACATTCCATTTCATGGATTCGTTTCATGGTCTGAGCATCCAAGGACCTCTGTGCCAAATTTGGCAAAGATTAGACGTAAACCGTGGATTTGTAAAACACACATATATCCACTTATATCTATACTGTATTTTTGTGTAAAAAAATATACTTAAACTGCATAGAAAAAGTTTCAAAGAACATAAAAAGTAAGCGGCGAACGATGGTATACATGACAAGCAGTAAAATAAATAAGAAAAAATAAAGAAAGCATTAAAGTAGACTACATTTTCTGTAAAATTTGAAAAGTTCAGAAAAAGGAAGAGCAAATACATTAAGTTTTACTTAAAGAGTAGAAATCGATATTGGGCTTTTGAGATATAGGGAATAAGTTTTGGTCGGTTCCTTTACCTTTTCCCACAATTCTTGTAGTTATTTGTTCAGTTTTAACAAAGCTATAACATTATAAAAAAGTAAACAATGTATTTGCAGAACTTGAAGCAAAAAAAAATGTGCTTGGAGTTTTTTTTTTTTTTTTGTAATAAAAACATAGAAGAGGGATATGTGCATTTTTTTATGAAGCAAAGCAGAAAGTTTCTACTGAAATTGACACATGTCACTCCATGTTCCACATAAATGTTTCTATGCATGAAAAGGTGAGAAAATCTATTCCATCTTGGCTTCCAATTTGCGTTTCATAAAAGCGACGTGAGAGACCGAGAGCTAGAAAAACATCGTTCTAGATTGACCCAACTTCCTCGACCTTTTTCAAGCAGAGAATTTCTTCACTATTGAAGTTTCTATCCGAAATTCGCTTTGTTAAAGAACGTAAGAATTTTTAGTTTTTACTGTTTAGAATTGCTTCAATTTGTATAGCTGTGTTTGTAGACGACATTTTAAAAAATGCGTATTGGTTTGGTGTGGTCCAGATTTGGAGGTTCATTTAATGCTTTCTAAATAACTATAATGATCTGTAGTATTTCTTAGCAGAAGTTTCATTTTGTTCTTTTTTGGAGAATTGGTAAATATAGACTTTGGATATCAGGGACGTAACCAGCCTATTGTTTCGGGGGGGGGGGGGGGGGGGGTTTACCAATACAAACTCTCGTGAAAACCTATATACAAATAAAATTTGATTTCATGTTATGTTCTATTGCTTTCTGCTATAGTTTGTGTTTCAGGGGTATTAACATGAAAAGTTAGATAATAACATATCTTTCCAATGAAGGAAACAATTCTGATGTGTATAAAGCATCTTCACTCCAGTTAAAAAGGTGTATTGTTGGGTATGAAATTATGTTTGCAAAAACTACAGTAAAGATAAGCACCGCAGATAAATTTCAATGAATCTGTACTCTCATTCAATAATGATAATTTCAGTTTTCAAACGAAATTGAAAAGTACCTAAGAAAATTTAAAATAAAATAGTAATAATATTATTTTCAGCAAAAAGGGCATTAAAAAGCATTTTTTGGAATAGCTTCGAAAAATTTCGGAGGATGTTGAACCCTAAAGGCCCACCCCTTAAATACGGCCCTGTTGGATACTACGAAAGTTACTAATAACAGCAGTTTTCAGCATTTTAGCATTCAGTATTCATTATACTCATGAACTTGATGATTCTAATTAAAAATGACTGACTCCGACTCGTATAATTTAAAGTCTCTGACTTCTTTTCCACAAAATCAACTCCCACTCTGACTCCTGAAATTTTAAAGCCTCCGAATCCAACTCCTTACTAAGAATTTTTTTAAACTCAAACTCTGCTCGCCTCTGGCTCCCCAACCCTACTTTTAAATCATTTGACGTTTGATTTAATTTTTTGTTTTTAATTAATTATTTATGTGCAAGTGTTTAAAATTTATGTCAAGGATTGACGATAATTTGCGTTAAAGCTCTAAAGAAACCTTTTATTTCAAGAAGAACGGGTCTATTATCATACTTGGATATCAAACCCTATGATAACATAATAGCTGCTCAAGTGTATTGCCATTTCTGATATTTATTTCTAACACCTACATATTTTTCTTCTTTTCAAATGTAGATCTCCTTCCCTACCACATGTTTCTGATTTCTCTAAAGAAGACTTTTTCCCATAAGAAGCTTAGAAAGGATTTTGTTTGAATGGGGCATTTCTCAGAGGAAAAATATTTCAATGATTTTAAGGTTTCTTTTGAGAGAAGGGATGTTTTGTGTTAATGTAAAAATTTCCTTTTCTCTAGGGTTGGAAATTATGTGAATTCAGTGAGTAATAAAACAAATCTTTTAAAGTTTAATGAAAAACTTTTGGACTTTTTTTCCTATAAATACAGAAGTAATAAAAAAATGTTGAAAACCTACGCTTTTTATCTGATATTTGACAAAAAGTCTTGAATTTGTAAAGAATAAGTGATTTCAAGAATGCAGTTGGTTTAAAAAACTGTGAAATAATTTACATTTTAGTGATTTATGGTATTTTTGAGGTATATAGGTTAATTTTTACCTTTAAAGGTACCTTAGGTAAAGTAAAGCATACATTAAAGTAATAAGGCTTTCAAAGTATAATTTAATTCAAAACAAATTGCGGGAAGTTCCAACCCTGAACTTTGTTATCAAATTTATACTATCCTATGGTTTTTTTTACAAAATAAGTTGGTAACATTTTATATAACTTATTATGTAATTCTATAATTTGTATACGTCTAATAATCTTTTAATGAGTGTTGCAAAATATTTTTTGTTTTTATCGAGATGAGTAAATACTTTTTAAATTCGCATACAAATAAATAAATGCACATCACTTCAGCATAAATTAAATGTTTTACGTCGGTTGCTCAGTGATTACATTTTTTTCTCTTTTAGGTGAATAAAAAGAAAATCAAGGTGCAGAGAACAAACAAGTAATGCCTGTATAGTGGGGTAGGTGGAAATTGGATCGCTAAAAATTAAGGGTCATGATGCCAGTATGAAGACCTAGGCAGCCACCCGAGTACATACCGATTCGTTTTCTGCTGTAGGAAAATGGAAGTAACACGCAGTGTGTAGAAATGATGGAAAGAGCAGCGTTAATTTTTCATGACTTTATTTCAAAACGATCACAAGTACACAGAGAAGATGGATAGAAATTGAGTGGGCGTGCCTTGCAGCGCCCTCTGGTGGTGACCTGGATTTGGTTTCGGTCTGAACATGCCGCCCACCTTGAAATATCATTTCAATATGCACAAACAAAACATTGAATGACAATTTCTCTAACTAAAATTAATTGAATTGAATACAACATTGTTTACAATAAAATACTAAATGACTATACATATACATATAACTAGATAACTAACAGTTATTACATAAAGAAACATTTATAAATGGATAGATAAAGATAGATTTTATGCGTGAATTTTACTTAGATGGGTAAGAGACATAATTTTGTGATGTTTCTTTTAAGTACACCGTCTGATGTCTTGACAGTCACAACTCTGATTTTGTCATCACTGCCAGGGTGTAGTTGAATTACCCGACACATTTTCCATTTGGTAGGAGGCAAGTTATCTTCTTTTAGAAGACATAGATCATTGATTTGCATATTTTTGGTTGGCAACAACCATTTTGGTCTTTGTCGTAATCTGGTTAAATATTCATTGTGCCAACGCTTCCAAAACTGTTGTACCATTTTCTGAATGAGTTGCCACCTGGTTAAATGGGAAATGTTGTAATCAATATAATTTGGTTCAGGAAGGCTGACTAGTGATCTACCTATGATGAAATGACCAGGAGTTAAGGCTGACAAGTCATTGGGATCACTAGACATAGCTGTTAATGGTCTAGAATTTAGACATGCTTCAATTTGGGTTAAGAGTGTTTCGAATTCTTCATACGTTAGTTTTACATCCCCAACAACACGTTTTAAATGAAATTTTGTGGATTTTATGCCTGCCTCCCAGAGACCACCCATGTGTGGAGCTCCTGGAACGTTTAAATGCCAATTAATACCCTTTTCAGACAAAAATTGATTAATGTTTTCGTTGTAACTCTTTGATTTAGCGAGTTTTTCGAATTCCATGAGTTTACGTTTGGCTCCTATGAAGTTAGAACCGCAATCGCTATATATGTCATTGCATTTCCCTCTACGGGAAATAAATCGCTTAAGAGCCGCAATGAAAGCGTCAGCTGAAAGATCAGTTACTAGTTCTAAGTGTATGGCTCTGGTGATAAAACACACAAAAAGCGCAATCAAGGCCGTATCCAGAAAAAAATTTCGGGAGGGGCCCAGTTCCGCACATTGCCCAAACACACAAACATTTTTGTGTGTGCTATGAGTCTAATTTCTAACTGACAGCCCCCCCCCCACGATGTTTGATGCGTGTGTGTTTTTTCATTTCTTTATTCTTATTATTTTCTTGAACTGACCTTTATTGGAGATAGAGAGATATGCAATGAAAACTTTTTTAAGTGAGGTAGAATATGCGTAATTTCAGGGGGTCCGGGGTTCCCCCCCCCAGGTAAATTTTTGAAAAAAGTTTTAAAATTCTGCATTTTGAGGCCTTATATGAGGCAATTGGGACTTCAAAAACACGTTGGAAAAGTAGGCAAAAAACAATCTCATAAATTTTCTGCATCTTTTTGAAAATTAAGATTAATCAAAGCATTAAAAAATGTTTAGTTTCACAAACGATTAACATTAAGCGACAGAGAGGAAGGACAAAGGAGGAGAAAAGATTAACACATTATCACTTGGTTACATCGGTTTTCACTGTAGTTACATAGTAGTTTTTGATCAGTTCCCCAACTCGCCGACAGACACAGCACTTAGTAACATAAAATAACCAATAGTATAAAACACATAAAATTCTTTAAAAGAAATAGTGTAGAGATTTAAAAAATAATTAACGAGAGAGTAACATTCTGGCCATTTAGTTAATTCATAGTTTAATTATTTGATAAGAAATATGATTGAATCACTTTTGAAGGAGTTTCAAAAATGTATTTAATCATTTTCAAAGACTCTAGAACAGTTAAAATTCTTTAAAACATTTCATTTGCACTTTCCAGTCTTTGACGCTTTAATAGTTAATTGAACAGTCTTACGAAATTGGTAAAACTTTGAAAGACACATTTTTTAAAGATTAAAAATAGATATTAAAAAATACTTATAACGACAATTTCCTTTTCAATAACTAGTACTGCAGAAAACGAAAAAGAATACAGGTAGAGTAATAATTTTTTTTTCGTGCTTAACATATTAATAAAGGAATCAATTACAAAGTAACTTCGAAAATACTGAATTAGGTATTTAATGAATAGTCATGTCAATAGAATAAACATGTGAGTCACAAAAAAATATTTTTGAAAATATGCTACAAAAAATGCTGGAATATGATTTTTGCATTACGCAGAATATTTTTTTTTAAATCAAGGAGCTGAGTTTCGCGCAACTTGATGCCCACCTACCCTCTATTTGTGTTAGAAACTTTAAAATTCAAGGTTTACAGCTACATTTAACAAAGTTTTCAAGGTTTTTAAGCTAATTAATATTAGTAAATTTTTAAGCTAAAAGATTTGTAAATGGATTTTTTTTTTAAAGTAACTTTTGTCTAAGATTGGTGAGCGTCCAACAAAGCAGAGGGTCTTCGAACGTATCCGTTTTTGTGTGGTCTTATTGATTGAAGACATGTTTAGCTGTTAAAATCCCTCGAGGATTACAAATGCTTATAAATGGGGACCAACAGCGTGCCCTCTTAATTGAATCAGGCCGCTGAGAAGCAATCTCAGCCTAGTTGGAAACTAGGGGCCCGGCGATTAGGGGGTAAGAATCTGAGTAGTGTAAGTTTTATAAGTTTTAAGGGGGAGGGAAGGGGGGCGCCAATCAAACTGACAAGTGGCTTGCCCTAAGCCTGAATTGATTTGGGAGAGAGAGAGCTGGAAGTGCTAATGAGTGTCTTGTATTTAAGTTTGTTTTGCAGCTAATGAGAATTTAAATTGTCTTTTTTTTCGTACTTCTTCAAATTTTCACTCATTTAATAGAAAAAAGGGGGGGGGGGGGACTTTTTTTTGCCATTTGAAACTAAACTAAAAAAAAAAGAAAACTTTTTTTTTTGTTTGACATTATAAAACATTTCGGGTTTCGGGGGGGGCTCGGGCCCGTCGGGCCCCCCCTCTGTATACGGCCTTGAGCGCAATGTAAGCTTTGAATGATTTGGAGCCTCGTCCCTTTGTAGTTTTGATTTGGTATGGGCCTGCATAATCAACACCACAACGGGAGAATACAGGAGCTGGAGAAATGCGTGTGGATGGCAAATCACTCATCATTTGGTTAGTTATGGATGCTCTAATTCTACAACATTTAATACACTTTCTTATTAAGTGTCTAATGAAATCTTTAGCTCCTATAATCCAGAATTGTTCTTGAATGCATGATTGTACAAGTTGTGGACCAGCATGCAATAAATTTAAATGATAGTGTCTTATAATAAGTTCAGTTAAAATGTTGTTCTTTGGAAGTAAAATTGGGTGTTTTTGGTTATATGAGATGCTTGCATGTCGCAAGCGGCCGCCCACCCTCAAAACCCCTGACTCATCTAAATAAGGGTTAAGGGATAGAATTTTACTTCTACAGGATAAGGGTTGATTTTTCTGAAGTGCATTGATCTCCTTATTAAATTCTTTATCTTGCATAATTTTAATTAAGAGCCGTTTTTTTTAAGAATCAGGCAGTCAAAAAACTTGACATTTTTGATTTTGCTGAAAATTTCAGAATATGGTCTTTGTTTAAAATTATTAAACACGTGTTTTTTTATTTTTGCAAAAAAAAAATTTTTCTTTCCGTTTTGGGAGGTCAAAGTTGGACTTTGCTCTTTTTTTCCATAAAAACATGCCAACTTAGATGAGCCAATACTTTTTGCTTTAGGAGTGAACCGTGGAATTGACAATTATTTTGTGTTCTACTATATCCCCCCTAACTGTAAGTACATAAATATTTGTGGACGACTCTTGGCGCAAAGGTCAGAGGTCACTCAAAGTTGTAAGAAAAATAGTTTTTTAATGCAACTTTGACCGACCAAATCTTCTTGTGGAAACGGTGCACCACGGTAGTGTATATATCAGTAAATACCCACCAAAGAGTAGTATCCAAAAACATAAAGATATGTGTGGTTGATATTTTGCACATCGAAATATTTGACTCTGAAGTTGCAGAAATCGCAAAATCACGTGACTTTGATGGTCATTATCTCCTTGCAACATGAGTGACCAGATACAAAACTAGTT
>JAXGGA010022537.1:0-14816 GCA_038373865.1 Uloborus plumipes
GAAGTTATATTGTCGAAGTTTATTTATTTATTTATTTTACAACTTGACTTAAAAGGTTTTTAATTATGAACTTACCGATTCATCGGCCACTTAGTTGATTAAAAATAATCAGCTAGTTTTCACCTCTATTCATGAGTAGAAAAATTCATTTTTCAATTAAAATAACTCTTAAGTTTGCCTCTACCAAAAAGGCTGCTGAATAAAATAATAAATAAATAATATTTTTAAACACAAGATGGTATACAATGAAGAGTAATTCCTAATTAAATTTTAACGCAGATAATTCTATCATTTCAAAACATCAGTTCTGTTCAGAAGAGGGAGCTGATGAAGAAACTATCATTAAAAATCTGTTACAATTAATTCGCAAATTAGTTTCACGGATTAAACCGCAGGCAACTAATTTGCTTTTTGGTGCTTCCCTGGGTTTAACTATGAATGGTCTTCCCAAGTCCTCTTTTAATTTTGAATGGTCCTCTTTAGTCCCCTTTTTAACTGAAAACGGTCCTCTTTTACCCTTTTCATTAGCTAAAATGTGTTGGGAGCCCTGATAATATAAGCTACGATCATTTGCTTATGCACAAAGAAAAATTATCCCTTAAATGTTTATATTTTATCAGATTTTCAATTTTTTTTGAGCGCAAGTATAGTTTGAATATTCCAGCTAAAATCATCTCCTAAAGGTTGTTAAGTTGCGACTTCATTTCAAGGGTAATTTGTAGTCGCTACAATAAAAAAGTAGATGTTGTGGTAGTTACCTGTATTGATAATAAATAATTGATGTCAACTACAAAAAAAAAAGGGGGGGGGGCACCACTAGTCAAAATGGAATTTTTTATAACTACAAACATGGCGAACAAACTACTATTGATTCAGGGGTGCTTTGAACAGAAAATTAGGTTGAAATTTGAGTGAAAATTATTTTATGAATACAATATTTCCTTTACAAGGCTCTTTAAATGAAACAATAAAGAAAGTTCCTTCTAATCTTATATTTTAACTGTAATTATATGTGTTATTGTTTTATTTTGTGCTAAAATTAGGCAATACTGTTGATTAATGATACATAGATTCTGAGAATATTTAGGTTGATTTATAACCCATCATGTTCAGTTCATTTTCATTTAGATTAGAGACATCTTTTTATAAGAATTTACTTGTGTATTTTGTTAATTTTTTGTGAAATCTTTTAGATGTGCTTTTATAAATACTCCTAAATATATCCAAGTAAAGAAGGAAGGTGGACAGATAGTATCTCAAGACTGGATCCACGATAGCTATAAGAAAAAGACTCGAATGCCATGGATGAAGTACGAATAATTGATATTATTTAAACTGTTCTTCTCTTTATTAGACATATAAAATTAGTAAAAATGTATTTTTAAACTGTTAGTACTTTAAACCAAAGTATTCTCTGTTTGAAATTACATTAGAGCATAACTTTTCAATTACTTATCGTTCATAGCTTTGCATTTTCGTTCAGTATCCTTTGTAGTGTTTACTGTTTAAGAAATGATAAGTAATATGGAAAACTAATATCAGATGTTTAAACATAGCTGTTCAGTTATGGTCTACTTTCCAAATGCAAGTAAAATTTTAGTTGTATTTTGTTTAAATTTGATTCTACAACTTTTGCACTTGCATACTTTTCTACAGTAATATGTTGGTACTTATTGCTTTTTCATAGCTGCTATAAAATTTTTAGGATTACAAATGTATTGTCAGCAAATGTTTAATCTAAGCTTTACTGGTGGCTGGTTAGTTACATTTTTGTCTTGCATCATTTTAGATACATGTTGGGTAAATCCAATGGTAGCAGTGATGAATCTGATTACAAACCTGATGAGTCAGATAGTGAAGAAAGTGAGGCGTCGGAATCTGAACCTGAACCACCTAAGAAAGAAGTTGCCAAGAAAGTAGTGAACTCAACAAATGGTACGATTTTTTTAATCTAGCAGTTTTGTTAATTTTTCAAGTGTCTTAACAAAAAGCATGTTAGCTGTCTCTCTTTCGGATGATATCCTCTATTTTGTGGATCCTGAGAAACAGGCAATTAATAACATAAATCAGAATAAAACTTAACTTTTCTCTCAGTACAACGGTAGTTTGTTCTTTGGCTTTAGATAGCTCTTTACAGGGTGTCCGCGCATATGGAAAGTCAGGGAAAGTCATGGATTTCAAATATGATCGAAATTGGTCATGGAAAGTCATGGATTTCAGTGGAAAATGTCCAAAAGTCATGGAAACTGACTGTTTATCATGGATTTTAGCGCTCCGGACCGATTGAAAATTTTCCCGCGATCTCGGAAAAACGAAAACACTTCCGCCGTCATTCTACTTCGTTATTGGGTGCAATCTGATTTGTCAATTACAATTTCCAACAAGTTGCATTGTGTTGACCTATCAGATGAATTTTCAACGTTAAAACCGTGAGCGAGCGGCGAATTTTGTGTAACTGCGCATGTGCGCGTACTCCGTCATCTGATAAAATATGACCTTGAACGACAAAAAGATAGACTCGATGGTTTTTTTGATGGTTTTTTCCCCGGCATAGGCAGATTTGCCTTTTACATTTGGTCTCCTCCCCCCCCTACCCGCTTCATTTGATTCCTTTTTCTTTTAAAACTTGTTTGAATCTTTTTCTTTCGAGGAGTTTTATGCAAAAGAAAAACAAATTAAAAAACGATGTTGAATTTTAAAGAATCGTGTAGGTAGGGGGGGGGGGGGGGCAGGAACTCAACGAGTTCCGTTTTGAAGTCAGATTTCGCCTCACTCATATCAGGATCTAAACTTACAGTAAAATTTATGGACAGACAATTCATTGCTACATGAAAGAACGTTTGAGAACAAGCACGGTGGGGAGGAGGGTGTCGGTAGGAAAAGATCGTTTTTTGACCTCAAAAGCGAACAGACTTCTGTTGCTGTGAAACGCAGTCGTCATGTTTGGTCATTTGCTTTGCAAGATAGAATATTAAGTGCATAATTTTCCAAAAGCAAAACAGAGTTCGTTTTTTTTTTTTTTTTTAGTCATGGAAAATAATTTGCAAAAGTCATGGAAAGTCAGGGAAAGTCATGGAATTGAAAAGTCCAGGTTGAGCAGATACCCTGTCTTTATTTGTTCAAAAGGTTTCTGCCATTTTAATATGCTAGTTCACGATTCAATCAAGTGGTGTGGAGTTGTAGCATTGCTGAATTCTGAAAAAGAATCTTGTTTTTTTGTCTTGAAGCATAAGTTTTCTGATATTCAGTGAGATGGATATTAATGCATACAAAACTAAATTGAATTTGCTGTACGAAAGCAAAAATGTGCTCCCTTGCCCTTCTACCTTGTTTGGATAATCTTTTCAGCAATAGTCCGTTTCTGGAAACTGACGAGTGAAGACTTACTGCTCATGAGGCAGTTTGTTGTGACTTCATGCCCTTTTGAGCATTTATATTGCTTGTTTAATGGACGTTATGATTGGGATTTTTTTTTTCTTATTATGGACTGGAGAACTTGCTCCAAAAATATGAAGATGGTGTTATTCAAGAGAGGCATTCAAATTGTTGCCCAGTCAAAGTTAACCTTTTGGATCCAGGCTATTCGTATAGAAGTTTTTCTTTCGAGACGGGCGGTACAACTGTTGAACCGCAGGTCCCTTTTCCTCTGAAAACGGAAGGTGCAACGGAAAGCACTTAAGTTTTATTACTTTGCGGTTTGAATACAAAGCCATAATCCCCCAGTAAGGGGGTATGAAATCTTGGAAAATCCCCTGCTCCAAAGGGTAGAAGCGAAGATTTCAACCCTGTGCTCAAGGGAAAAAAGACTTTCGGTACAGCATGTGTACCACCCGGTTCTTAAAGGTTAAGAGAGAATGTGACTTCCAGAAGCAAAGAGCCATATAGATTAGGTAGTCACAACATTTTATTAAATGCTCGCTCCATTGATTTCAGCAAAAGAGAGTACACTAAAGGTATTTGCATATGAAATTGCACAAAACATCATTCTTCAGAAAATCATGTGGGTATTGCAAATTAACATGTAGATTTCCAGTGGGACATGTGGATTTTGAAATTTTTACTTCTCCTCATGCTTATTCATTAATCTGGACATGTGAAAAGTTCATTCGTTCTTAAATACTCACTTTCTTTAAAATTCGACATCCTCCATTCTTGTCAGTAGTGTCTTCTAGAAAGATAATCAACATGCCAAATCTGGTTTTGGATACTGCACAAATTGCAGTCGATATAGTTTATTCTGCAAATGCTTCTTAAACTCTCCTCTCAATTTTTGAGGTACACTTGGTTCTTGTTCTGTTAGTTGTGTAGATTTTATGAGCGCTTTTCACACAGCTAGCTTCGATAGCTGTCTTTATCCTGTTGTCTCCTACTCTAAGTTGATCTTTTGTTTTTCATTTACAAATGCAGCCTAGTACTGCTGACATAAAATTTCATGTAAACTGGAACTTTTTGCTGTTGCGTTGCCATTTTACATAGGCATACTTGAATTCAGCGTCTGCCTGTTTTGACTTTATAGAAATGATGATCAGGCTTAAGACATCTAATTGTGAATACGACATTTGATCATAACTTTTGTGTATTACATCTGCAAGTATGATTCTCGAATAAACACACTGCTTACACTTTGGAAAGAACACTTTAAAATTGTGGCACTCATTTTGATTTACCATGTGATAATGTGCCCTTTGTGTTCACAAAATGTGTTTGTGTCAAGTGAAATTTGTTTTAGCACTTTTAATTATGTTTCTGTTACTACTGCACATATATAAGGTATTATGTATACATTATGCTGTATTTTAAAGCATTTTATATTTAATGTACTTATAGTCATTACTGTTATTTCTATTTAAGGGAAAAATAAAAGTAATGAAAAAGAAGCAAGCACGTCACAAAAGTCACCCAAGAAAGTATGTCTTTTTAAAAAAATAAATTTCTTGATAGATTTAAATGGATTGTTGATGTAGATTATGTGTACATTGTTTATAAAAAACCAATATTACATTCCTTTTAATATAATCTAAGAGAGTTGAATTGAAAATTTTAATTTCTAGATTCTAATATTTTATCTTCATTAGCAGATAGTAGTTAGCTTTAGATTAGTTCAGCAATTTCACATTTAGTGTTGGTTTATTGTATGGCCAAAAGTATTTGTACTATTGCCAGAAAAGTAAATCCTGTGCATCATGTCACTAGATACGTAATCATTTGCTAAAAAAATTGGTGGAAGTATTTTGAGCTTATGCATATTTAATTTTCAATCAATGTAAATCAGGCTGGCTTGGAGCATGGCATGATAATTGAATGTTTACCATTGCAGAAAATAAGTTAGTGATATTTCAGATATGCTCTATGATGTTAATATATTCCGTGAGTGATTTTTATTTGGAAATAGAAAAGGTTAAGTACTAAAGCCTTAAGCAGAGCCAAGTGGTAGACTAAATGCTTCAATAGAATTTGAAAAAGGAGTAGTCAAGCAGAAGTTCAAACTTTTGTTGAATAAATCAAGTGTTCCAAAATACATTGTTACAACTGTCATGAACTAGAACCTAGTTTAGTAAGATGAATGAGTATTCTAATAGTCCATTAGATTAACTAGTCACCTGTTTGTGTTTATGCAACATTTAACTTTCAAGAAATTGGCTCTAGTATAAAGCTTGGAGTTATTTAGGCATATGTTTTTGGATCTCCTGGCCACCCAGTCATATTTTATCAAAAATGCTTTTATCTCTTGCGCAAAGTGTTCACGATTTCTATTTTGTTGAACTTAGCTTTATATTGTTTATTAGTGTTATCGTTGAGTAATTTCCTACATTTTGAATATTACATGTTATGTTTATACCGTGAAAAGAGATTTGTTTAGGATGGTGGTGAAATACAGAAATAGAAGAATTTTTTTCGAGAAAATTTGCAAAAATCTGGAAACTCAAATTAAAAACTTTCCTCCATTTTTTTAAAGCTTTCTTAAAGTTTTAGCAATGATATCAGTTAATTTCATTGAGTGTAATTAACCAACATTTTTTGGAGTAATTTCATGGAAACTACCCCAGCGACTTTTCCAGCATCTTGTCCCATTCATTACCACTCTGCCCGCTGTATTGAATACATTACAGTCAACTCGCGAGAACTCTAAGTCATATGACTTGAATATTTTTCTAAGTTTTCATTGGGTTCCAAACTCTTGAGAAGGCTGTAGGAACTCCCTTTCACTTGAAATACAATAACTTAATAGTTTAAGCTTGTTCCTTGAAACTTCAAGTTATCGAGATTTGACTGTATTTATAAGTTTGTTAAACATAAGTACTTTGCATAATTTATTTTTAATAAATCAATGCATATGAAAGGTATGAAAATAATTCAGTTATTGTAATGTCTATTAGCTTTTATAAAAGCCTCAGTATTTAGCTCTTTATTGAGGTAATAGAGTGGTATTTATGTAAAAAGTTTACTGATGACCACTTCAACAGTTGTCATCTATACTTGCACAGAAATGCAACATTTCTTTTTGCATATACCAGCAGTATATATATTTTTTTTTGTTTTCTCTGCATTGAATCATTTAAAAATTATCCGAAATTTCTTTTGTGAAGTTTTTGTCTTACATACTGTTATAAACTCACTGTGTTAATAGAACTTCTTTTGTTTATACTGTTACGATTTGGAAAATGAATATCTATACTATTATATTAATATAAAAGTTGTAAGAAATACCAAAGTATTACTTCCAAACAATGATTTACAACTGAACCTTATAGTATTGATGCTGTTGCCATGTATCAAATGCCTTATTTAAAAAATAAAATAAAATAAAATATTGATGTTTTGAATAGGCCAATAAAGATCAAACTAGCCCCAAAAAAGGTGACACTTCCAAAGCTGACACGGATCTGAGTGCAACAGATGATGAAGATGCTCTGGAGGATTACATGGCTAAAACTGACGCTGAATCTGAGTCTTGTGATACTGAGGATGAAATTCGAAAGTAAGTTTTTTAATTTTTTTAATTAAGTTTGATGGCAACATGATCTGACTTTTTGATGTTATCACCCTACGCAAACACTATACATTTTTGTTTTACAGTAGAGCTTCAAAAGTCCGAACTAAAAGGGATCTTATGTAGTTTAGATTTTTAAAAATAACCGAGAAAATATAGTTTAGGGAAATATCTCATTTAACAAACAAATTGGTTATACAATGTGCATGTACGTAACATACGATTCAATGCAGGGCTCCCAAATGATCCTCTTTTCCCTCCAAAGTCCGTGTTTTAGAGTTTGGTCCGTTTTGGTGCGCTTTTATTCGTTTTGGTCAGTTTAGTTCACTTTTTGGCACTTGAAAATTAGTTTTTAAAAGCCCTTCCCCCTCACAGTGATCGGCAATCAACTATCGCATCAAAGCAGTGTGTAATCTTTCCCCATCCGACACATAGATGTCTAATCTGCAATTAAAAACTTTGTGCATATGTAGACTTTATAAAGAAGTAGAATTGACCCCTATTTTCTACTTTTTCTTCTTTTTTTTTCAGTGAGACAGATTAGGTGGGGAGGTAAAGGTAGGCATCCCATGTTAAATAAAGGTATATTTTATTTGGATATATTTTTCTAAAAAGGTTTTGAATACTTAATCATTTGAAGAATCTTTGTTTGAATTCAATTATAAAGAAATGCTATGCCAACAATAAGTGATGCTTTTAAATTAATTTGTAAATAAATCAAAACTTCCTGTCACAGAGGAGGTCCTGAACTTAAGTAGTGTAGCTAACAAAAGTTTTAACAATTTGAAGAGGCATAAAAAGAAAAGTACTTAAAGAAAGCAGCTAAAAAATCTTTGAAAAACCTTATTTATTAATTATTTAACTTCAAAAGTTTGTCGACTGAATTAATAGCTGCGGAAAAAATCATCAAACCTGTTACCATTAACTAATCAATACTTCATTAACTAATACTTATTGCATTAACTAATGAGAGACTAAAGACAAAAACAATCACAGCTTTTGCTTCCCTGAAGTATGCGCAAATGAATTTCTTTAAATCCATCATTCATGAAATTCTATATCACAAAAGTAGCCTCTTCATAAAATTTTGTATCTTATAATTAGTTATTTCAGTAAAACCTCTTCAAGCGGCCACCCCTTTTAGTAACCAATTTTTCATGACACGGATTTTTTGCCCCATAGACCTCATTTTGAAATTTCCCTAGCAGCCGCCCTCGCCCAACCCCTCTGAACGGCCGCTGAGTAGGTTCATCATTTTAATTTTCAAAAAAAAAAAAAAAAGTCTGCATCCTGTTTCTAATCTTCAACCGTTCAATAGAAGATCAGCTTAAGGGAGATCTTATTGGCTGTTAATGAATTGCAAAAATTTTGGAGTAAAATTTTTTTCACGTTTAATCAGTCACTGGTCAGTGATTTAAATTGCAGCAGTCTAAAAAAGTGTTTTTTTTTTTTTTTTTTTTTTTTTTTTTTTTTTTTTTTTTTTTAAATCTCAAGCAGCTCAATTAAAGTTCTGTGCCAATAGGAAAACAGTAAATTGGAGAGAGCAATAATAAAGCTTATATTCCGATGATTCGATTCCTGAATCCTAATCCTTCCAGCATGAAGCAACAGTGGTGCCGACTGAGAGCAGGGCTGTCAGGAGGCCAGTGTAATGGAGCATCAAATAAAATACCATACACCAGAAAAGTATCAAGCTTCATTTTAAATTAAAAAATGTGTTTGACTTGATGATATTAGGTATTATAGAATTTCACGCAGTAAAAGGGTGGCCTCTTAGAGAGGTTTTACTTTTTTTGTTTTGTAAAAACAGCTCACTCATAATTTTACTACACAATTTTATTTCACATCTCCAATTAACTTGCTTAAAAACAAAACATGAATAATAATTTTAACCTCCAGCTTCCTTAGTGGTCTTTTACACCAAAGAGATTGTAAAGTAGAATGTTATTTTTAGAAAAATATGATGTGAGACTGATTTTTTAAAAAAGAAAGAAAACCGTTATCTTATTGAATTCCGTTTTACTGATTGTTTAGAAATATTTTTGCATCGATAATGAACTAAACCATTTTCAGTAAGAACTGAATATAAATAGATTTAAACTATAAGTGGTCCTCCTGGCCCTCTTTTTTAAAGTGTTAATGGTCCTCCTAGGTCCGCTTTTTACTAATAAATGGTCCTCTTTTACCCTTATCTTTGACTAAAATGTGTTAGGAGCCCTGTTCAGTGCATAATGCTACAATATGCAATTACATTTCTAAGCAAAATTAAACAAAACTAACTCATTGTTTACTGAACTTAAAGGAAAAATTAAAAACTAGTTGCAGTGCTGTATGTATTCTGGGAATAATGATTATATAGTAAGTAAAACAAAGAAAATTTAACTTCTGGAAAATACACTAAATTTATTCAAAGAAAGTTGTATTAGTTTCAGTGAGGAAAAACTTTGTCCCAAAGTCAGACTGATGTATGTCCAAAAGTAGCTTTTCTTACGTTATTATGCATTGTACCTAGAATCCTATTCTGCATTGAGCTATATCAGTGTAATTCTATTCAAATATTCATTCGTAATTATTTACCAGTGCTAAAAGAGCCCAATTCCCAACTTTTGTATGCATCAGGCAAGCATTTTTTGGCTCTCCTGCAATGTAGAGATAAGTGACTTACGTCAGTCTGGCTTTGAGGTGTAAGAACTGTCTTAAACTTATTTAAAAAAATCACTGGTTTTCAGCTGAAAGAGTATTGAAATGTACGTTCGGATTTTTGACACTGTACTCTATATGTCTATTTGTTATGTACTTATATTGATGTAATGTTTCAGGGTTGAGGGAAAAAATAAAGCCAAAGAATTAACTGAAAATGATGAGAAGTCCAAAAAGGATGAGTATCCAACAAAAACAGATCTTGCTGCCTTACCACTCCCTAATTTGCCAAGTTTTTTCAAAAACAGGCATTTTTTCCTCTATGGAGAATTCACAGACGAGAAAGAACATGAGTTGCAGAGATACATAACATCTTATAATGGGTAAGTTTTACTGATAATTCTGAATTTGATATCACAAATGCTTATTGTTTTGTTTTTGATGGGACGTCTCCCTTTTTGCCACTGATCTTAAATATCCTGACCAGAATTTATTTTCCCCATTTTCCTGACATTTATTTGACTTTTTGTCCCAACTTTTTACGAGGAAAATTATCATTTTGGAAGTCAATATGTAAGTAGTCATCAATATTGCTAGTGATGACAAAGACTATGGAACACTTTCACGAAAATGTGCAAACTCATTTTATTTGGGCCACAATTTGGTCCCACATTTTTCAGGCAGTCTGTAAGAATTTTGGGGCTTGAGTAAGTAGCCATTGTGGATCTAATATCTTTACTATGTGAAAAATTCAGTATGTAAGTATTTCGTCTTTGACTGATGTCTTTGATTTGTGAATATTAATATTTACCAGATAATGTTCATATATTTACGATATTCCGGACTTTCACAGTAACATCTATATCACATAACTTTAATAGATTATAGATATAATAGCTTAGAATGATTTTTTCTAAAAATAAAATGCATATAGGAATTAAAAGCTAACAAGACCAGTATATTTATTTTAAGAGTATTCAGTTTTTCAAATTTATGTAACCATCTTTTATTTTTTCACTGTTAAAATTGTTAGTTTTTTAATTTGATGAAAGTCATATTAAAAAAAAAAAAAAAAACTATTGATGAACAAATACTTTTAAACAAGTTTTAGAAGCAAATGAGCTTTGTGTTATTTGCTCCAAGTTATAAATTTTGTTATGGATATTATAAATGACATATTTGACTTTTTTTTATCTCCATTATTCCATTTTGTGGTATATAATTGTTTTTTTTCTTTTAAATTTTTTCAGCATTATTGAAGATTATATGAATGGCAGTGTAAAATATGTAATCACAGATTCAAGATGGGACAAAAATTTTGACGAAGTAAGTTATTTATTTAAAGCTAAGACTTAATTTATCATTTAAAAGAAAGCACTGCATGTTAGTTATAAGTAGCATATTGCTCTGTATGCTCATGTCAAAATTGATTTTTTGCATATACATTGTTATGTATTTACTGTGTTGGTACATTTTGTGTTGAATAACTTCTATAAAATGTAGAATTAGAGATTAGGTCTGATTCAACTTTTGCGGGTTAATTGTAAAATTCAAGCATTTTTGCTGGTTTTTCTGCATTTATGCATTATTCCTTATCATTTTGAAATCTGATTGTATCTATCTGTAAAACTCGCCTGTTGTTGCCTGCTATGCCATTCAAACACTTAGACATCTTAGACTTATTTTTTATTTACTATTATTTTTCTGTCATATTTCAAATTCTGTAATAAAGTTTTGTACACTCTTTATTTTGCTTCATACACTCGAAAATTTTAACTCAGTTGCATCAGAGTTGGTCCAAGCCAGTATTACTAGTAATAATTTGAATTTGATTTTTACTAGTGTTTATTTTGGGGCTTATGAAGATTTTAGGAAAGAAAGCCCCAGTGCTTTTAGATAACCTCTAATTTTCAAAGAATAAAAGTATTGAATTAAATTGCTACTAATTATTAAAAAACATGAATTAAAAGTACTCTTAAATTGGAGTGCTCACCACAGACTCTCCTTTCCCCCTTTTTTTTGACTTTTTATGTCCAGTTAACATAAATAACAATGTGTTAATAATGTTATTGACAATAGTATGAAAATTAGTTCTAAGAAATTTAATAAAGTATTGAAATTAATTTGAAAACTAGGAAAATGGGGAAAAAATATTCTCTCAGAAATAAATTACTTATTACTATTAAACTTGAAATTGTTGTACAAGAGAGAAAAAAACTGATTGTAAAATTAGCAGTAGTAAAACAATCGTCCTTATCATCAATCGGCTCAGCCGATTAATTGGTAATCGGCCAATTTGCTTATCGATGCATCCCTAGTCCATTTCATAAAGTTGGCAAGGAGTGGATCTAGGGGAGAGCAAACCGAGACTCTTGCCCCTGGCGCTAACTACTGGGGGCAGCAGATTGACCCTAATCTTGTGCTTTTCTTTGATGAAACTAAGCATGAAAACTAAAGGAATATGGGTAAGGGCATTTTGCATTTAGCACCCCAGAGACCCCTGTACCTTCCAATTTGCTTGGAATGGGTAAGGGCAGTAGTTTCAAGTTTTTGCCCTCGTTCATAAAAATGTAGATCCAGCATTCGAAAAGAAGTTTGTTGGTAAAACATAATGCTCCAAAACAAATGATTTTATGCACTAATGTGCATGGTACAAATTTTGACACAATGAAGGTACAATTTCTACATAAAACAACGGAAAATGAAATGATGTCAGAAATTGCTGACTACTTGACGCCAGGTGGGTAACAAATTTGCTACCAAGAATAAGGTGTTGAATCCAGTATCAGTTAGATAATATTTGAGGAGATTCTCATAGAGCTCAATGTTAAACATTATTGATACATGGATAAAAATCTTCCACGGATTCGGGATTTTCCGCTTTTTGTATTTTTCTTTTCTTTCTGGGATCTAAAAATTAATGTTGAATCAAGGTCAGAAAAAAAAACATAGAAACGCTCATTATTAAAACAAAGTTTAAAATAAATTGATTTAAAGTAGTAGAGGTTGAAATTATTTCCCACTTCCAAAATAATGGAAATGCTTTTTTGGATGCAGAAGCATTGAAATCTCATGGATGACCTGAAAGTATCGGCGAACTATGTATTCTATTTTGGCATGCTTCCAAAAACATCCCATTGTAAGAGGTAGAAATTAAGAAAATTCAGCTAAATTTTTTGAGATCTTGGTCGAAAAATCGTGAAAATTATTTTGATCTTTAAAGTTATTACAATAAGTAAAGACCATACAATATTATTTAGAGAATTCATTTCTTGAGATACACGTGTCTAATCCCTCATGTCAATTGCCACCCCCCCACTTTTTTGTTTGTTTGTTTCTACATAGTAATGAATGACTTTAAAAGAATGCGCAATTAAGAGATATGTCTTCAATCTATCGATTTTACTTTCGATTTCACGGGCTAAATTAAGAGAATATCTCCCATGACTAATTTTGTATACTATGAAAGGAATCTATCTAAATTTTAAACCGAGTAATTTTTCCTCTTTTTTGACTTAGAGCTGTTTTCATCCCTATATGATACTTCTAAACTCAATTGCTGTAAAATTCTTTGTGACTTGTTACTAAATTTCCATTTTTTGCTAGAAGGTTGAATTGGTGTTATCATTATTTTTTTAAGTACACATAATAGAAAGCAATGAAACTGTAAAGCTGAAACGAATTTTTTAAAATTTCAAATTGAATGATAAAGATAAGCCTAGTATGTCTGTTTGAGATTATGTTTTGTATTTATTTGTTTTAGGTTAACACGTTAACTGCCAAGCTACGAGATAATTTATAACAACTCATTTTAGCATACAGAATTGATTTTAAGTTATCTTGTTGATAATAGATTTGCCTTTCTTGCACAGGTTTGAATTTCTGTGTAGTACACTGATATTAATGTGAATATTTGGATTCTGAGAAGGTGCCAGTGAATCAAAACTGGCTGATAGAAAAAGGCTTTTTTTAGCCCAGCTTCATATGCTATGAATTTTTTTGTAGCTTGGCAGCCAACATGTTAAGAAAAGTAATTTTTCTTTATATTTGAACACTTTTGCACACATTATTAATCAGAAATTGCATAGAATTGCATTTGTCCTTTTTGATTGAGATTAATGAAAAAAAGGTAATAATGAACAGAGCGAGTATTTGACATGACGTGAGAGAATATTTTCAAATAAAAAATAATAATTTTTTTATGAACATTTGCTCAACAGAAATTCAAACAGCAAATTAGTATCTAGTTAACTTAATATGTTTTGCCTGAACAAGTGCATATTTATAATTTTGTTTATTCTACAATATCTAGCAGAACTGCTCAAAAATTTGTACTTTTAAATGTAATATTTGATAATATTGAATTTTACCTGGTGTTTTTTCAGGCTCTTGCAGAAAATGAAGATTTGGTTTTTGTTAGATCTCTGTGGATTTTCAAGTGTCACGAGTTAAAGAAGCTTGTTCCTTATCAACCGTTTATTGTCATCCCAAACTCCTGATGTATTGATTTAAAGAATATTGTTTTCATTCACAACCAAATGTACATACACATTTTTGTAGACTTGTAAACTGATGAACTTTGTACATAATTGCATTTTAAAAGCATGAAATAAATGTTTTTACAAAATAAAAAGTTGAAGAACTCATTATGTTTTGTTTATCACATGTGTCTTGGGCAATCATCATCTTTGATTAACACAATAAATATTATAAGGTTTAAATTCACTAGTCTTTGACCTTTATTGAAGCAAATCAGCTGATCTAAATGGAATTAAAAATATATTTTTGCCAGTGTTTCTAAAAGTGATTAGCAAACAGGGTGTCCACTCCTATCGTGGACCAATAGCTAATTTCTTAACCGTTAGAGATAAGCATATAGTTCATTTAGGAAAAAATCTCTTCCTTACGAAAGGAATTTTGGGTCTATTCAATGTTTTTCAAAAAATCAAATTTTGAAAGAGTTACGAAATTTAGATTTTTATACAGCCCCCCAGTCCTATCGATCATATTTAGTAAAACATTCTTGACACTGCAACGTTTAAAACTAACAAAAATTCACTATTCTACCACAAAAATTGACCGAGTTATGACGTTTTGAAAAATCAAGATTTTGCATTATTTCATGACCTCATCAAGAGATCGCTTAAGGGACCGTATGCGAAATCCTTCAAAATCTTGATTTTTT
>JAXGGA010022538.1:0-14816 GCA_038373865.1 Uloborus plumipes
ATATATAATTTCTAATTTCTCGAAATTGAAGCCCTCCAAATGCAGTTTTAGAATATTTTTGGTCGTAGAAAGACAAGTGTGGTTCATATGTTCTGGATACGAGCTTGTATTTGTTTACAATTTAGCACATTTCTAATTAACAGCATTTTTTAATTATTTTTTTATCACAACATCACATTGCTCTTAATATTTGACTCAAATATTTTACAACTTTTTATTTCTAGCTTTGTAAACTTATTAATTGGTAATCCATATGACAAATGAATGTGTTGAAAAAGTACATGTCATATAGCAGCAATAAAATGCTTTATATTCATTTACAGTGAACTGAGTGAACTCTCACTTATACACCGCCTCATTTATGCGCCTTTTTCACTTATACGACGATTTTGAATGGTCCCAGCACATTCCATAGCAAAACAATGATAGTATCGTTCGTTTATGTGTCGCTCTAAAGATACATAATTCACTTTTGCGTCGAATTTTCCGTAAAATGTAAAAAGAAAAAAATATTTATTTTTGTTTAAAAAATAAGCATTTTTCTTCACTTTCCTCTTTCATCTTTCGCTTTTATTGTTCACGGAAGGCATTTTTTCCGCATGAACTAGAGTTCGGAGAGAACAATTACCTATTGTGGATCGCTTTAAACTGAACAGTTTGTAATTAGTTATGCAGCAATTTTTGTTTTCTCTTTATCAAGTAGTTGCGTTACAGTAATTGCCAAACCATAGTAATATGTCCCTTGTCTATAGAAACATTCTTATTCATTCTCTCATTAGAACCGTCTATGATGCGTTTTAGTCCTTTAAATAGGTTTGTTCACTTATACGTCACTCTCACTTATGCGACTTTTTCTGTTGGTCCCTTGGGCCGGCGCATAAGTGAGAGTTCACTGTATTTTTCAAATATTGTGGCTGTAAAAATGCTTCTAAATGAGCTGACTTTTTTTTTTTTTTCATTTTCACTTAAAATATTTCACTGTTATTTATTTATTACTAACTTAATACCCGGCGTTGCCCGGGTGCTTATTAATACAACATAGCATTCAGGGAAAAAAAGTTTGAAAGAGTTCTATTCATATGGGTATAAAATAATTTGCATCAATCAGTCTCTTAGGTACAAACTTTGAAAAAAACTAAAATATTACAGAAAGTTAAACGTTTACAGAAAAATAGTCTTATCAAAAGGTGAAAATTAAAGAGAAATGTTGTCTGTGCTTTGCCGCGTCCACTGGCATGAAATATATGCACATGGAAGTGAAAAAATTGCATCAAATTCACCCGCCAAATTCAAAATATTAACTTTCTCTATTAATTGTTCCCACCTACAAAGTAAAAATTATTATAACTCAGAAATAAATCTATTTCTCATTCTGAAGGCTTATCTCCATTACAGACGCAACTGTTGTCGCATTGCAAATTTGAAATTCAAATCCGTG
The DNA here is from genome assembly GCA_038373865.1 of Uloborus plumipes. Classification (NCBI taxonomy): domain Eukaryota; kingdom Metazoa; phylum Arthropoda; class Arachnida; order Araneae; family Uloboridae; genus Uloborus; species Uloborus plumipes. The sequence goes on from JAXGGA010022538.1 coordinate 1,439, forward strand.
GTTCTTTTTATAAAGTCCACATGAATTATGATTGTTTTTTACTTATTTCAATGCTAAAAGGAAATAGGTGAGCCTTAAATTGAAAATTCATTACTTTAATCGTAATCATTGTTGGAAAATACTAATATTTAAAAATCTTAAATTTCATCAATTTGAATACTAAAAGGCCTATCTCGATTACAATATAAATAGGCTAGATTCCTATAAAAGGGTCATTTTTTGACAAAAAATTTAAATTTGAGCTTTTTAGATTTTTTAAAATTTCAAGACCCCGCCTATGAGAATTCTAGGGCATCAAGGAACCTCTGTGTCAAGTTTGATGAAAATCTGACGCAAACTGTGGATTTGTATAGAGAACAAGTATATATATATACATACACTCATTTTTATAGATATAGATAGTTGCGTTCTGCATTTTTAATTTTAAACTTTTAATTGTCTGAAAAAAATATAGACTAAATGATGATTTGTCCGGGACTGTTTTTTCCCTGGGTGAAAAACACCAGACTACCCTATTATTATTTTCTAAGCCATACATGTATTAAGTTTGAGGTTATGTGCATGTAAATAAATAAGTAAAAAAATAAATCCGAAAGGAAATGAAAGCAATAACTGTACAAAATGATATTTTAAACAGGGAAAAATGATTCTGCTTGTGGTGTGCGCCGTCTTGCTGTTTCAACGCTCGTCCTATGCTGGATCCCCTTGCCCTTCTGTAGACAGAGTATATCCATGTTTTTGCACAAATGACAACCAGAGAACCTTGCTGATCTGTTCAGGAATACGGAATTCTACGCATTTAGAGGAGGTAACGTGTTTTTTTTAAATAATAATTTAAAGGCAAGAGCTTTTAGTTTTTCTAAGTGCGCAGAAAGAGGCATATTATTAATTTCACGCAGTGCATGAAAGTAAGAGCCAATATTACAACGTTAACCCATTTATGACCAAGTTTTTTTCAACAATTTTTTTCAATTTTTATCTGCTTAAAACTTTTACTTGGAATGGTTTTACACACATTTTAAGCTTAAAATAGTTCTCCGTTGCCATAGTTATTAAGTTATTTAACGTCCTGTTTATGGGATATTTTGCAAATATGTGAGCAAAATACGACCTTACTTGCCTTTAATTTTGCAAAGTAACATTACAGAAGTCATCTGTTATCAATTTTAAGCAAATCATTTTAAAATATTTTAATTTTATGAAAAATAAGTTCGCAAAAAAAAACTTACTTTCTGTGGCTACCCACGCTGGATTGTTGCGTGACTGATTTGTCTAAAAATAGCTGTCAATAAACAAACTCTGATGTCCAAATAGTGGCTCTAACTGGTTTTCTTATGGAGAAGGACTATTTAACTTGTGAAAAACAGCTTTAGTAAAATGATATACCCATTACAGGTTTTTTGTATGCAGTAACTAACAAGTGTCCCGTTTTTAGGCTACTGGGCATAAATGGGTTAATTTCCACAAAATAGCAGAGAACTGTTTTCATTTGTTTCAAGGTTTCATTTCATTTCATTTCACCCTCCAGGGTCCCCCGTACCTACCAGCTTAGTGGTTTAACCGGGATAAGGCCCTGAAGAGCGCTCTGTTCTTAATTTTGAACCAGAACCTAGGGTCGAGCAAACCATAGGCCCTAGCACTCCCAGAGGTATCGTTTCACTTGGAGGACTTTGTGACCACGACATTTTCAACGCCTCCCAGTCACCATTAATCAAGACGGTGGATCTTTGATCGGCTGGGATCGAACCCGGGTCCTTTCGGACACGAGTCCGATGCCTTACCGATCGGGCCACCACGGCCATGTTTCAAGGTTACAAGGCACATCTCTTTCAATGCATAAAAATGAGCATTGGATGTAAAGACATTGGTAAAAGCAAACGGCTGAAAAAGTAAAAATAGCGGATTAACAGAGCACCAATGAGAAAAGTATAAACCGATAAAGAGCTAACATAATGTTCAAAAGCTTTCTCACTGCTACGATATCGATGCAAAATTTTATTAGATATGCGGAAGATTAATCCGATAAAGCTAAAACAAAAAATTCAATTTTTTACAATTCCCCTGTACTAATTATTATTGTAATATTTCCATAGGCTTCCTAATTTGATAGGCGTCTTATTTTAAGAAATATTTATTGGGTTCCCTGAAGTAAGAGACTCTAAGAAGGTTCTTCTGCCTTTATATAGAAGTTTGGTAAGACCTCATTTAGAGTACCGTAAAATGGGGTTAATCGGAACACTTTTCAGCTTTGATTGTAAAAAAAGCAGTTAAAAGATTTTTTTTTAATTTGATTTTTTTGTATAAAAACTTCGGTCTTGCTTTACTTTTGATATTCCAAGCAAAGACAAAAGATTTTGAGCAATTATTGTTAAAATATGTAGCAAATTATGGGTGTTCCGAATCACCCCGCTGATAGGGGTCAATCGGAACACTTGTTAAAATTTTCATTTTTTTTCAATTTAATCTGTAATAGGTCTCACAAACATGAGTAATATTGATGGGGGAGAATAAGAACAGATAATTACTGTCAAATAAATGTATAATTTCAGTACCAGTAAACGTTTATAATTTGTGAAAATTCAAAATAATTTTGAACTTATGAAAAATGAAAAGTAATTTTAAGAAAAGCTTTTGAATTGAAATGCAAAGATTTAACATGAATGGAAGTCACTCATGTCGTCCACAAATATGTACTTGTCCTTAAAACTAGCAATTGTGACTTGGCTTAAGTTTTTTCATAACATCTCCTGGGATGAACTCTGCCTTTTCTTTAGTTTTTTGAAATTTCTGGGTTTCGGGGATTGTCCTGAAAAATTTTTTCGCTTATTCATCACTGTCTGTGTGCTGGACGTTTACTACATAAAGTCTATGTGACTTTCTCCCTTTTATTTTAAGTAAAAAAAAGTCTCCTGGAGAAAAAATCTTTTGAAATCTGTAACTTTTGTCATTCTAAGATCTAGTTGCTCACGAGAAGAGATAAACAGTAATAAATCCTTGTCCCTGTCTTGATTAGAAGAATTGGGGTTAGAATCTTGATTTTTCAAACAATTTCCTTCAAATAAGTTTGAATTGGAACAACAGAACTAAGTGTTCCGATTCAACCCGCAAATTTTTTTCCCATGGCATTTTTCAGAATTCTTCACTTTTATGACACAATTTATAAAAAATGTAAATTCTAATGTGGTATTCTGTTGTTCAGATACATGTATAATTGAAACATATCACTCATAGTTTTTAAATATAAGAAGGTTTGTTCTTGCATATGAAGTTTTGCAGTATATGAAAATGTGATGTTTTCTAGCATTCCACGTACAGCCCTCCTTAGAAGTCAGTAGCGTTGTCAGATTGACAAAAGTATTTTTTTCCTACTTCCTATGATCTTACCTTTCTAAAAAAAAATTCATGGCGAAAAATACCCAATAGTATATTTATGAAGAATTTCTTTGTACGGTTGGGAAGTTTTGTTCCGATTGACCCCGCTGTTCCTATACACCCCATTTTACGGTACGCTGTTTAGTTTTGGTCTCCTTGTCCTGAGAAATATATTAATTAATTAGAAAGGGTACAAAGGAGGGCTACAAACTTAGTGAATAGAGTTTCTTATTTAGACTATTATTCCAGACTTAGAATGCTTAATATGATAGTCTTGAGCAAAGGAGAACCAGATGGGACATGATTCAGTTGTTTAAATTTATCAAAAGGAAAGATGTTATGGGGTTAAATTTTTGCACGGAAAGCAGGACAAGGGGTCATTGCTTTAAGCTGTTTAAATCTCAGACTAACCTGGAAATCCTGGAAATTCAGCAGGATAGTGGGAACTAGGAGTAGTTTACCAGAAGAGGCAGTAAGGAGCAAGGGAGTAGATAGCTTTAAGAAGGTCATTGATCTTCATTGGGGTCTATAATATGACTAGGACTAGCCCAGTTGGGCCCAGAGCCTGTTGCTGGTCGTCGCATTTGTATTTGTAAGTATGACGCCTATCATCCATCAGGAAATTTGTGGGTATCGTCTTCAGAAGTGTCCATCCCCGCTAGAGCAATGGTGCACCCTCTCCCAAATACCACGAAGACTCCCCAAGAATGCATTGTTTGAAAAGTGCTACATTTTTATTCATTCGTGTCTTCACTTTACGTATCTATTTCGCTAGGAAGGCTTATTTTGCTTTTAGAAATCAGCTTAAAATGCTAAAAAGGCTTGTCTGACATAATTTGCAGTCTCAGATAATTAAGAGAAAGCGTCGTCCCCACTTAATCGGGTAACGGATAAAGGAATACCCCGCTTATATGAAAAAATATCTCGGAACCAATGCCATAGAAGCAATGTTAAAGATCCCCGCTTAATTGAATACCCCGTTTAATCGAATAATATTTTTTGAAACCGACAGTATTCGTTTAAGTGGGGCCGACAGTATTGTTCAGATGCTAGAATGTCGACGTCGGTATACCGGAAAGTAGGCTCGTTTAGTTCTTGACAGAACTTCTCGTTAATGTTTCATTTTAAAGTACTGTCTGATCTTCTTAGGTAAAATCTTCCACGTATTTACGCATGCATCGGGTCTTCTCTGATCTTACTAAAGTAGGGGTGTTAGGTAAGATAACAATAAGGGGAAGAATAATAAAAAGCATTTTGAGCCGTATCAAACAACGTGGAACGATGCTAATTTCAAAAACACAGTTGAGTTGAATACAAAGTGTTGTTATAACTATGTAGCAAATGCAAGTTTTAAATTGAAAACTTCGAAAAATTATCACCCACAACCGATCTACCCTTTTTTAAGTAGAACTGTTCGCAAGTGCCACGCGCGGTTTTCACGGACGGACAATATTTATTTAATTATTTAATTTATTTTTGACATTTTTTGTGTTTTTATTGTGATATTTTTCCAATACTATAAGCCATCTTTCATGTCTTCATTAAAAAAAATAAAAAACTACGGGTAAATTTGCTTAAAACTTTACTTCCTCTTTAGGTTACGAAGTCTTTCAAAAGCATGATCGTCGACCGCTTGATAATGCTGAACACTTTCTCAAGGGTTGAAGATGAAGAGCTGGAAGACGACGAGATAAATGCAATCGAACCATTCCCTACTCCCGATCCAGATTCAAAAGAGTTCAAATACATGAACATGTTTCCGAAAAAATGGCTGCTAGCTCTGCGAGTTCGAGAGCTGGAAATTCAGGGAGGTAACCTGCACAATTGCTTTTTGTGCAATGAAGCTCTGGAAGGGCAAGCCGAGTTCCTGACTAGCCTAGTTGCCAAGAATGCTGGATTGAGGTTTGATTTTTTAAAAATATTGTTACAAATCTTGTAAATGATGGTTATTTTTAAAGGTTGTTCAATGTGCTGTGAATCCCATTAATCATTGTTTAGAATTTTCGTTGTTCTGTTGCAACCTTGCCTTTAAGTTGTTTTTCCTGTTTTGGGCCACATTTGGCGAGAAATCACTAGGCGTCGCCAAGCTTGGCGCATTTGGCGTCATTCTGAACATTACTAAAAATTATAATTGGTATTGAAGAACAGCTCCCTTGTAACATTTGCAATTTGTATATCTTTCCCGTTGTGCAAACGACAGTGAATCAAAAAGAAAAGGAACATTCGGCAATAAAAAGGGATTCTTCTTGTGCTCACTAGAAACTTATTGAATGAACTGGAAAGTTGTGGAAATGTCCTTGAGACTATTTGAAGGCTTGCGAAGATGGATTTAAGAGAGAGCTTTGTCTCGTCTAACAGCTGTTCTGCTGTTAGGATTTGTTTTAGCTATATGAATTTGTGCTAGTTTGTGATCAGCGTTTCTGCTGGGAAGCCTTTGTGCCGGATTATTCGCTTTGTGAATGTGCTTTTAGCTCTGTGATTTTGAGCTAGTCTGGTATCAACTGATGTGCTATTAGAGTTTGTTTAAGCCCTGTGATTCTTTCGCGTAGTTGATTTAATTACGTGGTACACAGTTGGGTGAGCTGCGATTGTTGATATGTGCCTAATTGCTGGATGTTTAGCAATTGCTACGCAATCTACTTTAAATAGGTGTAAATATCTGTAAATAAATTTATTTATTGTGTTTTAATCAAGATTGGATTCGTCATTTAAGAAAGTTTGAAGGTGTGACGAACTCTTAACATTAGTTTGAATTTCGTTTTTCGAACTAGTATTAGCTGTTTTCTAAGCGGGAACTTCGGAATTATTCTCTGTGATTTGTAATCAGACAGTCTTTAACGGTCCTTCTTGGAAACTATATCTAATTCTCTTAATTTTGCAGCATAAGAGTATAATTAATAAATATTCTTATTCAGTAGTAATTTTTTTTGGTAAAAATGATGAGAAAATTTTTGTACTTAAGTTGCAGAATATAAAGTAACAGCGAAAAAATCCAATTTTGAAAGAGGGAAGTTTACAACCCATTTCATAGACACTTTTGACTACGCAACTCTTATGTTCTATCTGTACGTGCATGTTTAACTTTTCAACTTATAGGATTTTTGGACTAAAGTCAGTTTTACCCTTGAATTATTTTCAACCCCCATGTAAAAAAATCTGGAATGGACCCAACACTACTTCCTTTTACGTGTAAATTTCTTAGTAGTTGCCTTAAGGGTTAAAAAAAGTGCTTGGAGTGAGCAAGGTAACAATTCAAATATTTACCTTCACCCCATTAGTTGGTTACCACTGTTCCTAGACAACTTAGCTCATTTGAATCTGTTTTTTTTTTCTTTCTGAATTTCAATTTAAGTTAAGTCAAGGCTTCACTAGATAGCGTTTTATACAGGCTGTATCATTACTCAAAATATCAATGGTGAAGATTTGCCCGCTAAGAGCGCTGAACAATCACCACCCAAATGTTTGTTTACATTTATTAGCATATTGTTTCTGCTGTAAAAAGTGATATTTATCCTATCTTTCAGGGTTAAAAAATATTGATATAGTTAACTGAAGTGGAGTACAGGGTGAATTGATGCCGAAGACCTTATTAGTACTACTTTTTAGGGGAAATAAATTCCCTTTTCAGGTAAAGTTAGTCACAACTCATGACTCAGTCACAGTCATACGACATTCATTCATCTGTTTACTTTCTTCGAATTAGCAACATATAGCAATGGCGTTCAATTTTGACATCTCTGCATTAATAAAATACCAGCGGGTGACCGAGCTCCGCTCGAGGAAAACAGGTATCGAAGCTAACTCGAAGATTTAAATTTTCAATTGTGATTTATCAAAATAATACATGCCGTAAGAAAATTTGTGAAACCATTGGTGAAAAGATAACCGGTTAAAGTGCACCATTGTAAACTATTCTAAACAAAGTTAGAGTTTGGAAAGGGAACTATTCTATACAAAGAATAAGTTTGAAAAGTCATAGGAAATAAAATGTAATTGATAATAAAAAAAAAAATTATACAATTAAAGAAATGGCACAAAGTGAGCAGTTTAAAGATTGAAGTGTGTTGAAGTTCAATATTGACAAATTTATTTAGAAAAACCAAACCTCGTGATTCCTCGTGGTCAAAACCCCCAGACCCCCAAGTTTACCGGAGTTAATTAATTCTGGGGCGATTTTCGACTTGGCAACCATTCCTCGTATTACCCCTAACGTGTACCAGGGGACCGAGTCCGCTCGCTTTAAAAAAAAGAGGTTTGGAAACTCGCATTTTTTTCTAAAGTGCGAAGTACTTATTTAGATAAACTTGAAGAGTATTTTTGAGCCTTTGGTTGCAATTACGCATTCAAAACAGCCGTAATTTATTTTAAAAAACACAACCCTGTTTAATCCATGCTCACCGTAAAATCACACCTAATTTCATTTCGTTTGGCGCCGAAGGGGGCGGGGGGGAGGGGTTGATGAGAATGGAAGCAGAGTCCCTGTTCTCCAGTACGCATTTGGTTTCAGTTGGTTTTGACTTTCACTTCACTTCACACTCCAGGTCTCCCCCCCCGTACATACTACAACTCGCTTTTTAACCGGGATGGAGCCCTGAAGAGCGCTCTGTTCATTTTTAACCAGGCCCCTTGGCCCAGCACACCCCAGAGGTTTCGTTTCACTTGGAGGATATTGTGACCACGAACATTTTTAACGTCTCGCAGCCACCATTAATGAAGACGGTGGATCTTTGATCGGCGGCTAAATGATCGACCCGAGACCCTCCGGTTACGAGTCCGACGACTAACCGATTGGACAACCGCGGCCTCAGGCCCCTATATAGACGAGCCGACGCATCAAGATTACCACTTAGGATCCAGCGCGTGTGTGAGTATTGTCTTTTCTGGCCAGTTATCGATTTTTGGTAACTTTTTACGTAAATTAACAAAGCTTGGCAATCTCCCGAAACTTTGCTCTGGTAACCCTAATTCCTCAACAATGAAAAATGAAAGTGAAAGTTAATGAGTTGGATCCAAAGTGGTGAAACTTAAGCTTGATGCGTCGGTGAGATTAAATATGAAATCCATTGTTAGCACGCGGTTGCTATGAAACGGTAACAATAAGAGAAATCATAAAGAAAATGGCGTAGTAAGAAATCTTTTCAAACATTTAATGAATCCTATCTGTAACTCCGAACTTTTCGACCGTAGCGCTTCAAAACCGACGCCAATCGATTCCCCGTGGCCAAAAACCCCAGACCCCCAAGTTTACCGGAGTTTATTAATTCTGGGGCGATTTTCGACTTTACAAACATCTCTCGTATTATAGTATAGGATACGCTTAAATTCGCAGCCGATAAATAAAAAAACGTAGCAATGAAATAATATTGTTCTATTTACTATTCTGTTTCATTATTGTGGCTCACACGATCTTAATTGATTATAATTAAAAGCTCAGATGTTCATTTTGATAGCGTTGACGCATCAGAGCGATTACTTTTAATTTTGTCTTTTATTATCTGATTTGTATGTAATGTTAGTTACCATAAAATTCGATAGATGTCGCTGGACAATTACTACCGTTTTTATCATAAGGATTTTGATCAAATGACACAGCCTGTATAAAACGCTATCTAGTGAAGCCTTGGTTAAGTTCAATTTAAGGTAATGGTCAAAACTTGTCCACATGTATACCTTAACGGATACAGGTGCTGATTTAAATTTGGAGTCGGTATCTCAAAGGGAGGTTGAGCAATGGAACGTTTTTTCTCGTTACTTGTGACTGCTATATCTCAAAAAGTAACGTGCATAATCAAGCAAAAATTAAACCACAGATAGAACTTAGAGAGTACAAGAGCCAATACGATTTGTATAACTATATTTATATTTTATATGAGGTACAATGGGAAGAGATTCATCTTAATATGAGGAGCGAACCTCGAGGAAAAAAGTTGGGTACCACTGTTCCCAGCCAGTTTAGTTCATTTGAACCGTTTATCTTTTCCTTTCTGAAATTCAATTTAAGTTCAGTTCTTGCCATTGACTTTTTTCATCCCTGCAGCGGCCACTTGTGCTCTACCTGCGGCCTGGGATCCAGTAACTCCTCCCTCTCCACGAGGGAACTCAGGAAGACCCCCTTGGTGAACACGGTGGACTTCTCCTACAACCAAATCAGAGTGATCGACGGCGCAGCGTTCCCAAACACTCTGAGGAGTTGAAGACAGTCGTCCTGTCCCACAACCAGTTGACCCGAATCAACGACAACGCCTTCTCCAACCTCTACCAGCTCACCGCCCTGGACCTGTCCAGGAACCAACTGACCTCCATCAGCAGGAGGATCTTCAGGTCTGACGAGAGGGTTCTGAGGTCTCTGGATCTGAGGTATATTTCAGTTCATGCTGGGCGATTCTACTTTTCCAAAAAGCTTCGATTGCTGCACAAAGCAACCTGAAGAGATTCCAAATATATTAGATCCAAATATATCATTATGCTTAATATGCATAGTCTTGAGCAAAGGAGAATCAGAAGAAACATGATTCAGTTGCTTAAATTAATGATGTTGCGGGGTTACATTTTTGCATGGAAAGCAGGACGAGGGGTCATTCTTGTAAGCTGTTTAAATTTCAGGCTAACCTGGAAATTCGGAAAAATTACTATTTTAGCAGGGTAGTGAGAACCTGGAACAGTTTACCGGAAGAGACGATAAGGAGCAATGGAGTAGATAGCTTGAAGAGGGCCGTTGATCTTCATTGGAGTCTATAATTTGGCTGGGACCAGCCCAGTTGGGCCCAGAGCCTGTTGCTGGTCGTCGCATTTGTATTTGTATTTGTATCCTTGTGTCGTCGCATGAAGTTTTGAAGAACATGGACTATACTTCTATAAAATACAGTTAAAATTTGAAGATCTCCAGAAACAACATTTATGCACGGTGCAGCGGAGAAACTTGCTGAATTGAAAAGTCAATAAAAGAAAACGTACTTCATGTATCATTTTTTTTCTTTTTATAAGATACTAGCGGTACCCGCACGGCTTTGCCCGTGGTTTAAAATTAAAAGTTCATTTGTAAAATAATTGATCTAGCAGAAAAAATGCTCTATTTTAGTTGTAATTCAACTATAATTCCTTCAAAGTATGATATAAAAATCTGGTATGGACCCCACGCTACTTATTTTTATGTGTAAATTTCTTAGTAGATGCCTTAAGTGCTAAAATAGTGCTTGGAGTGAGCAAGATAACAGTTCAAACATTTATATCCCTAGTTTGCCACGAAACAATGCAAAAAAAAAAAATGTTTTACAATGATTAATCCCCTAAATATCGCCGATTTTAACATCATTCAGTGGATTTTTCGCAAAATATCGCCAATAGCGCCAAATTGAGTCCAAATAAAAAAAGAAAACAATTTTTTCGCCAACTTGGCGATATGTCGCCAAATTGGCGGCAAATACTTGGCGACCAAAAGCTTGGAGATATATAGCCAAATGGTCGTGCCAATTCATATCACTTTTATCTGCATTGAAATGAACACTGATTTACTCCATAAAAGGGGTAAAACACAACCTTGGAACATTCGAATGCAACCCCAAGGGGAGATACACAAAAATAAGCCAAAAGAGAAAATAAGAACAATTTTGTTGCTCACAGAAACCACCTTTTCTCGCTAAATGGGCGATAGACGTGCCAAGCGTGGTAACCCTGACTACTTTGCGTAGTTTCTCTCGGAGCTTTCAATTCCGCGAGACACTCAAAAACGCGCCAGTTGGTGACTTTTCGAAAACGCGCCAAGTAAGGTCCCAAAGCATTTTCACCGGGAAAAAGACAGGGTTGCCAGAGAATTGAAACAAAAAAATACTACGCCAACTCTAAAAAAAATATTACAAAATACTACTGTTTCCAAACGTTGCCAGCCAAAATCAATGTTGCTGAAATGCGAAATCTATGAAAATGAAAAAAAAAAAAAAAATCCGCCAAATCTTTTAATTAAATCATTAGTATATTGGAAACAGGGTTGCCAGAAAAAAACTACGGTCCTTATTTGGGCCGAAAAAATACTACCGTAGTATCAAAAATACTACGTCTGGCAACGCTGGAAAAATAACGAAACAAAAATAAGTATGAACACGTAACGATGGTAACAACATGAAAAGTTGATTTCCGTTGATAAAATAATTCATTTCATCTCTCTTTTCAAACAAATTTTATTCTCGAGCAAAACCATTTTAGAATGCTTTACTGAAGGTAAGCCTTGAATTCCGGGATTCTAAAAACAATTGTTACAGCTCTCCTGATGATCGTAGAAACTTCAAAAAAACTTCATTTTATGCAGAAAATTTCAAGCTTTCGAATGACATAAGACTTGAAAATGTGTGTGAAATATTTCTTCCCTATTTTATCGAATTTCCGCTAAGAATTCGAATAGAAAAAGAACGAAATGGAATTTCCGAAAAATCGCTTCGAGGTGCAAAACTACATGCTACAAACTAATTTTGTACCAAGTGGCATGAAAATCGACTGAACGGTTTTGGCGCTACGCGCGTAACAGACAGACAGACAGAAGGACAGACAGAAGGACAGAAAGAAAGACAGAAAGACAAACCTTCAGCTTTATTATTAGTAGAGAAGAGATTGGACACATTCTGAATTCTTATTTTAACTATATTTAAAAATTACATCGGGCAAATGGTGGCCCCCATTAATGATGCACTGATCTACTTTAGATTTGAAGTTTTGTGCCACTCTTTCGAGCATATCGACTGAGATGTTGGCGATAGCTAGCCGGATGTTGTTCTTCAGGTGTTGCAGGGTCAGGGGCTTGTCGTTGTAAACGAACGATTTGAGATACCCCCATAAAACATAGTCGCAGGGTGTCAAATCGAGGGAGCGCGCCGGCCACGGTACGTCAACTCTCAAGGAGATGAAGTGCTCGTGGCTGAAGCACAGCAACTGTTGAATCACAGCAAGCTTGTAGGAATGAAACTGGAGTTCGTTGCGAAGAATTCGTCTCAGTGTGCGATCAGAGATTCCTAGAGCAGCAGCGTGTTTATGCTCCGAATGCCTGGGAGAGGGCAAAAACGACTCCCTCACCTTCTCGACGTTTTATGGAGTTCTGAAGTCCGTTGACGTCCTGGCCTTTTTTTGCCACACCTTCCACCCTCCCTGAATGTTTTTACACACAAAAAATCGATTCCCGTCCAGGAACGGGACCCCCGGGATGAATTTTGAACCGAGTTCGGAAGGCACGTTGAAGTGGCGACCACCGAATGATTATTTGAAAAGTAAGCCTCGACGGCGGACGCTCGTTGCTCCTTTGTCCAACGTATGACGACAACTAAATTGTAAGATAACAAAACTTCAGGACTCCTCTTTAAAATGAGACTCTTTCCACTCCTTTCTGACCACGCCTTGCTAATTAGCATCCAGTTAAAATCAGCAAGTTTCTCTGCCGCACCCTGTATGATGGGATTTCTGTTCCGTAATGAGCGTATCTTACGAGATACGTCCGTTGCGAAGAAATGCTATTATTTCAATATTTTCTCTGGAAATTTTAAAAAATTGATTGCATTATATAGTATATTCAAGACCTTGTTCTTCATTACGTTCATGAAACAAAACAAGCATTTAACATAGTTATAGTCTGTGTAAGCTGTTTTTTGAAAAACAGACACGTCTGCTACCGTGGAATTGCTCTGCTGTGGAAGTTTTGCAACATCACATGGAATTGGGTACGCCCTGATGGTACTTTAATTCAGCATTATGGACCCAATTTGGCTGGAATCCTGCGAAGGGCGGATTCAGAAAATTTTCAAGGGAGGGCGATTGATTTTATTTCTTTCTTTTTACTATGCATTCTGGTTTGCATGGATCAAAGTTTTCAGACTTCAACTTCGAAACATTTCCGAGGGAGAGCCTAGACTTCTTTCCTTCAGCATTTTAAAAACTCGTCTAAAATTAAGTTTTTTGAACTTCAGTGTTAAAAATGTACTGATGGAAGGCCTCAAGGGAGGGGCGATCGCCCCTTCGCCCTTCCTTG
>JAXGGA010022539.1:0-14815 GCA_038373865.1 Uloborus plumipes
CTAGAAAAGTTGTGACTATAAAAGACTTAAGAGAAAAATGTATTAAAAAAAACGTTCTGCTCGAGCAAAATGCCTAAAATTTCGAAAAAATGCAAAATTTATCTATTCTTTTGAAATTAAAAAACAAACAAACAAACAACGTCAATTATTTCTTTAAAGCTATAGGATAAAAAAAGTTGCAATGTTTACTTCTTTATAAGAAAATTAATTAATGTCTCGTCTTAGTAATTGTAACAGCCACACTATTGCATGTATCTTAAAGGGAAATATTTTTTTTTTTGTAATCGTAATCAAACATTTCCTTCATTTAAGTTGCAGGAAAACTGATATATCCATTACATGACGTACCATTTATTCGTTCTGAAAATATTACTTAACTCTTGGAAAAGAAAGTTTATCCACTTTGCATAACTTGTAGTTTTAACTTATGACGAAAAGAACTATCTGATAAACTATTTAAAGAGTAAATATGGACGGTAATATTTTTCTTTTTCATTTCTCGTTGAATGTCAGATAAACAATCTCGATTTTTACCACCCATAGTTAAGGGAACTATTCTTAAAACTAACGACATGCCCCAACGCATTTTAATAACTCACCACGTATTTCCATGAAAATGGAAAAACGTTTTTACTTTGAACTTGGAAATGTCATTAGAAACATCAGTTAACTTTACCAGATGATGCACGTTGATGCAACTTTAAGCTTAACGTTTTATGAATGCAACTTTTAACGTTTTGAAAACATGATTAAGGTGCTTTGAATTAAGTGTCCAATCTCCTTTCCAAATCAGTCTGGAAAAGTCATCTAGATAGTTTTGGTTTTGTCCTCTAAAACTTCAATCACAAAGTATTAAACTGCGTTTAAAGAAAAATACTGCAGTTTTTAGACCAGAAGTGGGATATAATATCGAAGCGATGATCAAAAGACACATTAAAAATTCTGCCTGGAAGAGCCGTGACATAGATAATCATTAAGCGATTGGGCTGTCGCTTGTAATATAAATGAAAGGGGACATATAATGGAGACAGTCAGTTCAAAACAGTTAGTTCTAAGCATCATATCATTTGTATTGAATTTTAGATTAAGTTTTATCTTTTCTTTTTTTTTCTTGCACTGACTAAAATTGTTTGTCTATAACTAACAGTTTCTGTTGCGTATTTATTGCATGTTAATGCTAAACGACAAGACTAATTGCAGCGTAATAATAGTTTAATTATTGTACGAAACATTGTGTTTAGAGTTTTCCATTTTGCTAAATTTTATCTTCCTTGTAGAGAACTTGATCTTTTCTAGTATAACCTATTTCTTTCAACTCTATGAGAAAGCAAACATCGCTACTTTAACTTGTGCCAGAATTTAAATATTCTGGAAGGGGAAAAATGGTGAACAAGCATTACTTAAAATTTTCAATGCTAACTACTTTGACATTACTTTGTAATACTTTTTAATCAATGATTTCAATGATTAATGACTCAATGACAACAAAGAAAGAACACAGTTTAAACAAATGAGGAATGCACATGCAATTACAAAAAATAACTTTAAAAGAATTCCTCTTAGGTTTACCTACATTTTTGAGAAGGAAAGCTTTAACTTTTGCAGTTTGGGCAGATCGGACTAAATCCACGCTCGTTTTTTTTTTTTTCTTTTAACCTCTTTGCATAATCCTATTTTTTTTTTCTTTCGTACATGTGGAATTTTTAATAAAACGTTAGAATATTGATGACCGATTGATTCTAAAATGACATAAAAGTGACAAAATAAATATTGTACTAATAACGAGAAGCAAGAAAATAGATGCAGTAACGCTTTTTAAAAGTACATTTAATTCGGTTACTGCAAAATTTTAACTGAACGAATTTCAAAATATTCTATAAGATTATTAATCTATGCAATGTAAATGTTTATGAAATTGAACGAAAAGCAACTTAAAAAAAAAACAGCAATCGCGCATTCCTTGTTTAAGTATACTGTAAAAGTCGGTAAACAAAAAAGAGGGTATCTTACAAAAAAAAAAAAAGAGGATATGGAGGAAGGGGGTCATTGGACTGCTACAGAGCTCGCTCACAAAGCATATTCTGTATCTCCCCCCTCCCATTGTAATTTATATTTTTATGTAGTAAAATGTTATTTTAAAACTTTCATTGAAAATGATTCACAAGAAGCAGTTTTTATAAGAGTCAGGCAGGAAGGATACATACCAATTTTTGATTTCACTCGAAATTTTTGGGTAGTTTCGTTGAATGATTTTAGAAGACGCGTATTTTTACTTTTGCTCCAAAAAAAAAAATTCTTGCGACTCACAATAATTCCGGAAGCTGGTCCCGACTAGTGTTTTTCTGAAGTCGTCATTTTTTGGTATTCGATTATATCCGCGTGTTAAAAATCAACTAAAGTGTTGCGATTACATCAACTTGATACTTTTTCGCTTTCATTTGCCAAGTTTGGTCATTATGACAGCATCCTCCAAAGGTCAGTTGTAAAATTGAAATGTATTTCGATTCGGACACTAAATGTTATGAAGTAATTTCAAAAATCGAATATTAAAAAATGTCAAATAAAAAAAATAATAATAACACTGAGCCTGGAACAAATTTTGGAAATTTATCAAAAGAATTATTGTGTGTGTGTGTGTGGGGGGGGGGGGTGTACGTGTCTTTTGAATTCTCTAGAAGAGTCCATCATAATTTTTTTTGCAAAAAAAAAATAAATGTATCTGAACACCCCATTTCTGTCCGGTTCTTATAAAAACTGGATCTTAAAATTTTGTGACAGGTAGTTTATAATTTTTGAATAATTTATAATCTCATTTCAGTTTGTTGTTTAGAATTTAAAATAGAAATTTGATGTCTGATGTTTAAAATACAATAATGATTTTACATATGTGTTTAAACTTTAGCGCCGCTCTGAATTATTATTTCTACTATTATTATTACACTGCGATGTTGGTGGGTTTAGGAATGCAAGCAATGTTATTAATATAAAAACATATGCCTATTAAAACTTAGATTTTGCAAAATCAGCAACATCAAACTAAATACATTCATACTAAGACTGAGGCTCTTAAGAATAGAGAATTGCTTAGAAATTTTATTTTCGGGAAATATTTGCAAGTGTCGCTGCTCCTTTCAACACATTCCTTTGACTTTCCTGGCAAAATGTCAACTGCATTTTGGCAAATTGTCAATACCTTTGTGGTTATTCAAAGAAAGGTTTTAAGTGGAAAAACATCTTTAACTTAAAAATTTTGATTCCAACGCCTGCAAAGAGAATGTACTTTTGTTCGTCAATTCATTTTATATTTCATGAAAGAAAAATTGAATGGAGGTTAGTTATTATGTATTTATGGGCATAATTTGGTATGAAAATCATGCTCTAGTTTTATTGTATATTTCTTAAGAATCTGAAATGAATTACAGAAATATAATTGTGTAAAAATTGTTAACCTAGTGTTTCTTCTGAAAATAACTATGATTTGCATACAAGACTTCTATCATTTCTAGATAGCCTAATAAATTAAAAACAATAATAATAATAAGAAAACCTCGTTCTTCAAGCGAGACCAAAAGTAAGAAAGTGAACCTGAAAGCAATTTTAAAGCAACCTATCTTTGTTTTTTTTTTTTGTTTTTTTTAAACATTTTATACTGCAGTTAAGCTGTATTTGCAGAAAACGTTCTAGATTTTTTTTTAGAAAATCTCATGCATAATATAATAAGTAGTTTTAGATTAATTTTTAGAGCTTCTTTCAAAGTTGAATTTCAGTTTCCCCTTTTGTGCGAAGTTAATTATTTTTAGATATTCTCTATTAAGTACAATATAAAGGCTAAATTCAATTACATTAAATACTGAATCTCTGACATTAAAATAAAAATACTGTGATAACCTAAAACAATCATGGATTTTCAATTGTAAACATCAGTAACATAAAGCTATCAGTAAAATTGTTACTTATTATTTAGTACACTGGAATTTAGACTTCCTTGCTATTTTCCACACATATTTACAATAAAACACGATATAAAGCGTTATTGACGTAGGTTGATTTAATTAGTGGAATACTAAGCTCCTATTTAATCAACTTATTGACCTTCATTCGATCATTATCTACTCCAGTGCTCTAATTTTTAAACAAAAACTAAGTAAATAAAATAAAACTATAAGCAAGAAGTTTTTATGATCAACATTTTACACACTTTAGACTTTTTAAAAATATATTTGAACTAAAAAAATAAAGTTTTACTTCAATTAGTTTGTTAAACGCTATTCTAAAGAATATGTAAACCTATAAAAATGTATGAGTCAGAAGACCTTCTAAACCGCGATTACATTAAAATGAATGTTTCTGTGAGAATGACCCATATATTACTGATCTCACTTAATAATCAGTATGACTGCGTAATCATGCTGATTCTAGCATCCATTGAAAAAGGAAAAGATAAAAAGAAATTTTAATATTGCTTCATAAAAGTTTGTGGAACAAGTTATCTTACGGTCATACAATTACTGCTCTGACAGTTATAAAATTCAACCACGCATCAGCTTTCATATCATTAGGTTCATTTAATTCGCTGGTATGTACTTTTAAACAGATTGTCACTTTTGGAAACATTTTATTTTTTTTAATACAGAAGCCATCATCAACTTACATGAGGACTGCGTACTATGCGCCTTGCCTCTTGACAAACACATGGCAGATTTACGGCACAGAGCGGTTGAAATAACATCCATGATCAAGGCGGTACTCGAACAGCGACCACTTGCATACTAGGAGAGAGTAGGGCCGTGGTGGCCCGATCGGTAAGGCATCGGACTCGTGTCCGAAAGGACCCGGGTTCGATCCCAGCCGATCAAAGATCCACCGTCTTGATTAATGGTGACTGGGAGGCGTTCAAAATGTCGTGGTCATAAAGTCCTCCAAGTGAAACGATACCTCTGGGGGTGCTAGGGCCTATGGTTTGCTCGACCCTAGTTTCTGGTTCAAAATTAAGAACAGAGCGCTCTTCAGGGCCCTATCCAGGTTAAACCACTAAGCTGGTAGGTACGGGGGACCCTGGAGGATGAAATGAAATGAATAAATGAAATGAATGCATACTAGGAGAAGATTTTACCTCTAGGCATCCGTTGCCACCGAATTTTTAAATCAATTTCTTAAACGCATGGACTCTGATAATCGCAGTAAAATATACCCTTTTCTTGCAAATTCATGCATGTACAGTGCGTGCCGAAATGATAGGTCCACAAGTAAAAACGAAAGTTATGCTGGTAAAAGAAGTTCTATTGTGTACAAAGTGTTATTTTATAAACTACATTACTTCATTCAATGAGAAATAATACATGAATAATATACAAATAATAGGAATAATAAGGAAATCAAAAATTACATGAAACAGCTGTTTCAAAAAGATAGATCCACCGAACCAAGCATCAAGTTACTGTTGAATTAATAAGAAATTTTTTTTATAAAATCAGCTCATAAATCCTATTTGGCATGATTTCTACAAGTATTTGCAAACAATTTGTGTCAATTTTTGACCATTCGGAGGAGACAGCCGTTTTCAAGTCTGCTGCACTGTTGTACTGCCCTCCGCCTGCAAACACCGGTCTTGCGAGTATACCACACATGTTTTTTACCGTATTTAGGTCGGGGCAACAAAGTATCCAATTGACAAATGTACAGCAGTATCCATAAGACATTCGAAAGTGGACTTTGCAGTGTACACAGGAACACCATCCCGTTGGAAGATGAAGAATGGGCCCCCAATGTGCTCTGATTGTGGAAGAAAATATTGTTCAAGCAGCTGTTGATAGCCAACAGCATCCAAGCGAATGTGTACAAATGCGATATTGGTTTCTCCTGCACCTCCGAATCCGGCCCAGACCATAACGGAACCACCACCAGCTTGCTTCAGAGAGAATATCTGTCTATCGTTGCGCAGATCGCTCCAGTAATACTGTCAGTTCTCTGGACCATCCAGGTTGAATTTCTAATCATCACTGAATAGCACTCGATGCCAATCTTGTTTCCAGGGCATCACTTCCTCTGCATATTTCAATCTCTTTTCTTTGTGTTTTTTAGTCAATTTCGGAGCCGCCTACCTCTTCAAGTAAACTAAATTGCCCAACTTCTTTACCACTCTATGAACTGTAGATTTCGATGCTGAAGTGACTTGTTGTCTGGCCAAAGTGGATAAGCTCATATTTAGATTTTATGTCATTTACGATAGTCCTTCTTTGTCGGGGTGTCACTTTTGACGGGCGGTCAGCAGATTCTTTACTGCCATAAGCATTTCTAAGTCGCAAAAAATTGCTTACAACGTTATGCGATCTGTTTGAAACCTTACCTATTTTTTTAATCGATTTTGCACACTTTTTAAATGCATCAATTTTCCCCTGCTCGACCAGTGAAAGACTACAACGACAACCCATTTTGTTTGATTACAACGTGACACTCAAATCTGTTTAAATATACTTACTGCGGAATTAGCAGATAGCATAATCCAGCAGTGAGACTAAGAAATGATATTTATGCAATTTTTTTGGAAATAAGCGTGATTGGTGCAAAATTTCTGAAAGTGGAAATATCTTTTTGAAACGGTCTGAAAATGAAGATTTGAATAAAGTAAAAAGGAATGATTAATTTTAAAGAAATTTCATCATATATAATTATAACGATTAATGATTAATTGTCTCCATTCAAAAAAGTGCTTCTTATTCTCAATTAAGAGTCGAAATTTTGAAAAATGCGGGTGGACCTATCATTTCGGTACGCACTGTATTTTGTGCACCTGTTTTTTTTTTTAAACAATAAAAAATATGGGCTTTTTATACCTCTAGAAATCACAGAAACATGTCTTTTACAAACCCTGATTGTGACTTTTTCTCCAAAAGAAAACAACTAAAAAAAAATTCAAAAAAAATGTTCCAAAAAGCATTTGTTCCGTCGCACAAGTCTAAGATACAGCCCATTAACGTCATCTGCACGAACGTTACGTCTAACTGTAACTTTTTGTGGCATTCGTAGGTTTCCATAAATGATCACAAGCGTCGTCTTATAGCTGATTCTGAAGGCAAATAAATATCTAAAGAGACCCTTTTTCTTCTCAGAATCCACGCGAATCAGATAGAATGAGGATATTTTAACATTTCCGTGTCTTTGATGCCCTACAGATTCCATTAGATATTTGGAAAAGTTGTCTTCTTGAAGACATTTTGAGAGCTCGTAAGTATAACGGGCATAAACTGTTTCCTAGATTTCTTGTACAAAAGTAATAAGTGCAAGAGTTTTGAATTTAATATTTTACTGTTTCGAAACAATTGTATCGAAAAATTACACAAATGAATATTTGTCGTCATCCACTTCTTTTCTTTAAAATAACACATTTTTTCCAACTGGTGGTCACAGTTTTGTGCAATACAAAGCTTAGAGCAAATTACGCATAGAAGAAATGTATTATTTAAGCAAATAAGCTACAAAGTTAAACAGATCATAATTATAATAGTTTCGTACCCCTAAAAAGAAATTAATGAATTTCATTCATTTCAAGGTCTAGTGTACTAATACTAGTTCGTCTGCAATTGATGCAGGACGTTATGTGCAATTTGAATTTATTTTTTTAATTTACTGATATTGCTAATAGATAGGCGAGACTGGGTATAGTTAATACACATTTTACATTAGATTTTACTATTTTTTGTTACTAATGTTGTGAGACAAGAAAAAATCCCATGCAATAGTATTACGATTTTTCTGTCAACTATTAATTCAATGTGTTGACGTAATTTATTGCATTTATAAAACTATTTAAAACTATGAACTCGATTTACATTAATTACAAACGTAAGAATGACTATCTTCTCGGAAATACGTTCAGTCAAATATTTCAAGAGGAATTACTTTTGTTTGTGTGTGTGAGTTGTTATGGAATTTCTAAACATTTTTGGGAAGAGAGTAAACATATAAAGTTTGTGAGTTAAATTTTCATACGATCTTAACTTGAAACAAACGAGATGAAAAAAATATATATACACATATCAAAATTGACAGACCATAAATAATCGGCGACTTGACGGATTGTGGTCGATTAATTGGTGCGTCCATTCTATTTTGCTGAACTAGCTTGACGTTAGAGAGCATCTTTACTGCCATTCATAATCTTCCTAGAGTGGTTAGAAAGCACATTTCTTTTACCTTTGAAAATAAAAGAAAATTCAAATACATGATACAGAAAAAAAGTATCATTACTTTTCGCGAAATCACTATACAAACTAAATCTCAAAACTGAGTAGAAAGAAATCAATTTAAAAATAAATACATATTTACTCCAAAAATGGTTTTACAAGCTCAGATAAATCTGAATTCAATAATTTAAATATTATCTTAAGAAGATATATTGGCATTTTTTGACAGTGTAATCCAATGTTAAACATAATACAATGCCCCATTGGGCAAGTTGGAATGCTTCATTTTTCTTTCGTTTAATTCTTAAGAGGCTTAAAAAAGAGAGCTTCAAAATATATTCGCTGTCGGTACTAACATTTTACTACTTTTACCAGATTAACACAAACGATTTTTACGAAGATAAATATTTCATCTGTATTCCGGCATGATGTTTCGGGTGAAGTAACTAAGAACTAACGGAGCTTCTTACAAGGTGAAGCATTGAAAAGGTGACTTTCCTTTTCGATAAAATGTATTTTTGCGCATAGTAAAATATAGCTTTATAGAAGTGTGTTTTTAAGTATACAAAATTTCTAAAACTAAATATCGTTTTTTAACCGCCCCCTTCCCAAAGAATATATACACCCACCAACTTGTTCCAGAGTATCCTTGTTTCACTCAATGTACATTGGTGACATAAATCACTGCTTACAAACTGGTGATAAGGTTAAAACATTTTTCCCGAATAATGTAAAAAAATGCAGGTTTTAAGTCGAAGAACTCTCTTTCGCTGTTTTATATCTACCAAGGCAGATGGTCGAGTGTTTGTATGATTTCTCATTTGTTGGCTTTAAAATTGAAAAATCGAATCCCCTTTCAAATGGTACCCCTCCCCCCACCACCTAAAATATAAAGAAAAAACAGTTATCGCATTTTCAGATTTTATTAGAATTAGGGCGTCTAAAAATGTAATCATGATGGTTATTTAAGGACTTTAAGATACATGTTCTCGAAATGTTTCTGGTGCTATTGGTTTATGCACAAAACTTAACGGAAAAAAATCCTTGAAAATTAGCAATAACCACAAAATCAACCAAGCATCAATGACCCCCCCCCCACCACACACAGATTGATAACACGTGATTGCCTTTCAGCTTTGCAACAATTACATGACGCACATTTCTCTTATATCATCTGCAAAGCACTTCACTTATTGTAATTATGCCATGACCAAACTACCTGCAAATCTCTACGTAGCTTTCAAAACATAATTTTACCAATCCAAGTTGAATGACCCTTTTTTTATCAAATTATCAATCCCAAGTTTAAACTAACTAAACAACAATCTCACTCAAGAAATGGGACTCTTTTAAGTTCATTAAAAGATGCCCTGAATTTACTAGAATTTGTTCTTTTTAGTTGTTATCTTATCATTAGAGGCAATAATAGCACAAAACCAAACATCGCATTTGAAACGCCATCAAAACAAACTTATCACAATGTTACTTCGCGTATGTAAGCTCATTAAAACCTTTACAAACCTTAGTATAATTGAGAATTGTTTTTTTGTCTAATAAAATAACAAATTGAAAATTGATAGAGTGTTAAATATTTACTTCCACTAAATTAGTTATTAAAAATTATAATTGGGTAGTACTTTCTTAAATTAATATGAGCGTAAGAAACCCGTGAAATTAATTGTAACAGCCACTCGATTAAGAGGTAATTTATAGTTATTATTTTAAAAGGCCACCACATAAATACATTCAAAAATTGCACGTTTCAAAGGAAGTTTGCTTTATTTAAAGAATTATGTCTGCTTTAAATTTATGCTTCTTTCTGCGGTTCGGCCAAATACTCTGAGGATAGAAAAGACAATTTAT
Source organism: Uloborus plumipes (assembly GCA_038373865.1). Lineage (NCBI taxonomy): Eukaryota > Metazoa > Arthropoda > Arachnida > Araneae > Uloboridae > Uloborus > Uloborus plumipes. The sequence continues at coordinate 10,047 of JAXGGA010022539.1, forward strand.
GGTTTCTTTACCACAAAACTTCTTAAATTATCAAAATAAAATAAATGTAGCATAAAATATATCATGACCATTATATTAACAAAGGAATTGCTCGTATTATTCTTAAAAGTAAGTTTCAAAGCGGAATGTATGGAAATAGATCATTTGACCGGTTAAACGCTATTATTTTTTTCATTTTCTATTTGTTTCTTTTGTTCCCTATTTCTTGTTTTTTTTTCATTTATTTTTTTACTATTTTTCTTTTTTAATGAAAATTGAAGAAATACATTTTTTAACATATTTAAATCAAAATTGTTTTTAAAAAAATGAAACAGCTTTATTATATTTTCAGAACCTCTAAATATGTTATGGTTAGAATTAGACTAGCGTTATTCATTCAATGAATACAGCTAAAATTTATTGGATAATATTGTTTAGGTACTTGATCTTTACTTGCAATTGGTTGGTGCAATTCAAGGACGATTAACTGTAGGATTTTTATATTATTTAACATAAAACATAGCTCTTTAAATTTTAATTTTAGAGGAAGAATTTTTAATTGGATACAGTTTTTTTTTTTTTTTTTTTGTATTAACTTTCACGAAAAGCTACTTGTAACTTGTTTTATACCAACTTTACCACTGACATTCTAAAATTCACGACAGATTTACTAACACACAATGTTGGAATAATGCTCTTATGTGCTAAAAACTGTGACTGCTGTTCTGAGTGGCATCTAGCTAACTTATAACACTGTCAACAGTACTTTTGATTAGTGATCAATTTTTGTGAACTCCTAGCGTGCAATATATCTAAGTACATTTTTGCAAATTGGTATCCTAAGTGAAGGAACTAAAGAGCAACAAAATTATGTGTTTAATTAAATTTGTAAAAACTTTGTCTTGTGCCATTATTATTTTCGCACGTCTTTGCGTATTTGTCAATTTATATATTTTCCTTTTAAATACACTAACTACAGAACAGCTTTATTATTATTTTTAGAAGTTTGAAATTAAATTATCCACCAAATGAAAAAATGTTGAAACATGTATCGTGTGATGCTTACATCTCATACGTAAAAAGAGTACTACTAATTAAAACACGTTTTCTTTTTACGTTTCAAATAATTTTAACAGTAAAATTTAATTTTATAATAACACTTAAAATATTTGTAAATAAGAAGAACAGTTTTTAGGTAACATTAGCAATTCAGAAAATTGTAATATGGTGTTTCTAAATGCAAAATACCTTTTTCATAATAGTTCTGCACTAATCTCACAAAAATATTTGTATTTTAGAAAAAAAACACTACTTTTTTACGTTAAATCATTACTTTTAAGAGCAAAATTTCGACCCCAAAATATTGAACAAATAATCTGTTTTCCTTTTTCTTAATTCCATAATACTATAAGGAAAAAGAGCAGGCTCGTGAATGGTAGGATTGATGAAATTTGTGTAGTACATACTGGAACACAACTACTCAACGGAAATGTTTTCACATAAAATCGCAAACTACGAAACAATACAGGAGACATTACAAGTAAATATGCGTTCCTAAAGTCTGTATTCATTCTAAGAAAAACAAACCTTCTATTCTCTCGCATCTTTATGCATATACATCAATATGTGTAGATGAAAAATTGCCAACAGCAACTGTGCGTCTTTTCCTCTAGAAAAATGAATAGAATTTGAATAAAATAATACTTTTTCTGTGGTTTTGACACAAAACGATTTTTTTCCTAAATCGCATAGTTATTCTTCTAAGGAAACTATGCATTCGAAAAATGTATGATACAGATTAAATAATAAATTTTTTGGCCTCCAGTTAAGGGATATAATGCGTATTAAAATATGATATGAAAGGCAAAAATATAACAACAGAATATGGATGATTGCTGCATTAGTTTATTAAATATTTTCTTCTGAATTTTTATAAAATCATGCTTTTGATGGTATAAACAAAACATTTGAAAATTAAAGTAACCCAGCACAAGTGATTATCTAAAATATTCTGAACGAAAGTTTCCAATAATTATCTATGGCAATTCATACTGATGTTTTTAAAACAGAGGATGTTTACGGTGTTTAGTATTTAAACAGACACAATATGTACATTTTTTTAATCAAGCAATCACAATTGCTTATTGCTTCTACTTTACAGTCATAAATTTCAGTTTCATTCATTTTATGTTTTAGATAAGACATCATTTCTTGAGAAAGGTATTTCTTCCTGATACAGTTGATGCCAGATGGAGATGAAGCATGTGAAAGAAAGACTTTCACATTCCTCATTAATCCTACGCCAACACACGGCAACAAACCCTTGCAGTGCACCTTCCCCATGTAAACAAACATCGCAGATGCCTTCACTTCAGCAGCAGTCATTCCTCTCGGCTGTGTATCTTCACTTCTTCCTTTGCAGCCGGAACAATCTCAAGCGCTGCCGGAGTATTGAAGAGGTGAGACGCTGTTTTCATGTGTATGGCTTGTCAACCACCATCTGAGTTCGAGACTGGCTCTTGTCTGGGGTAAAGAGCCAATGGGAATCCAGGACGGTCTCTCTCCGGAAAGAATATTGCAAGTCATCTTTTTTTTTCTCCCCCGTTTTTTTGCGGAGTTGCTAAGATGGAAGGTGTTGGTGTTGTGTGCGCTCTCTCCCCCCTCGGAAAGCTAAGATGCGTTTGGAAGAGGCGTAAGAAAAAATTCCGGCGATAAAATATAAAAATAATCTGTACATCATAGATATCGAATTATAAAATTAATCAAGAAAATTAAATTTATCCTTGCATTTTAGAAGTTTTTCGGATGAATATCGATCATCAAATTCGAACTTTGGTTCCATCTATCAATAGGCCTAATCTAGGACATGCTGATTAGTATTTTGGAGTCTTCATAGGTCATGCTGGCCTGATGAACTTTAACAAGTACCTCATTCGGGAAAAATGGACTATCATCAATATCCCGAATTTTTGGTCGGAACCTTGCAACTGTGCAAAGTCTTAGAATCTTCATAAGCCATGCTGGCGTGAAGATGCATGACTCTCGATCCAAATGACAACTGTGTAATGTACTTTATTGATAGAATGAAATAATCATTCGAATTCTGTGGTGTGTGTGAAAATGTAATCGTCGTCGAAAATGTGTCAATAAACAAGTACGGTAAGTCAAAAACTTTGTTTCATCATTATTGGTTTTATTCATGCATCACCCTTAACATGTTTTTACACAGCGCATAATGTTTAAATGTTTTCATTCATTTCCTTTTATCTTTTCAATACCTGTTCCAAATCCCAAAATTGTAACAAATCTGAAAACACAATCAAAATTAAATCTCCTTCTAATCTCAGAATTAAATCTAACTCATTTGAGATTATCAGCCTTAGGACCCCTAAGGAGCTCAAAAACTCTAAATTATTAATTTTCTCTCCTGGCAATATAAAAAAATCATGCAGTATGCTGGACTCTATTCATTATGCGAAGGATTCAAATAGTTTTTCCATCATTGTTGAAAACACTTCAAACAATGATCTTGTTATTCAAAAGGGTCAGAATTTAGGTTTTGTGCAAGAATTTTTTGAAAATGACATCATACAGTCAACCAATCAAACCGAAGTTTTACAAATTAATCATTTAAATATGCAGGAAATTTTGAACTTAAGAAAAGATGAACTCTCTATCCATGATTTTGATTTAAATCACTTAAATGAATGTGACAGAGTTAAAATGCAGAAACTACTCATGGACAATTATCCTGTTTTTTCCAAATCCTATAAGACCTTAGGTTGTACAGATGCTGTAATTCCTGAATTCAAAACCTTACATGAATTTCCCTTACAATCGAAACCCTACCCCATTCCTAGAATTGCTCATGCTTTTGCCCAACAAGAGATTAAGCAGTTATTGGAGGCTGGTATAATTGAAGAGACCAAATCTAACTATTGTTTTCCAATTATTTTTGTTCGCAAAACTCCAAACACTAATGAGCCAGAACAAAATTTAAAATTCCGCATGGTTGTCGACTACAGACTTCTTAATGCTATCACTGAACCTTACAAGATTTGTTTGCCAAAAATTAATGACATTATTCAAAACATTGCTGGAAAGAAGCTTTACTGCGTTTTGGATTTAAAGGCAGCCTTTTTTCAAATCAAATTAAGACCACAGGACAGGGAAAAGTTGGCTTTTTGTTCAGAGTTAGGAAATTTTCAACCTACTCGTTTGCCTTTTGGTAGTCGACTAAGTACTTCATATTTTCACATGCTGATTTCTAAAGCCTTGGGCCACTTAAAAGGTCCCAATTTACAATTTTTTCTGGATGACATCATAATTGCGTCCCAGTCTATCCAAGAGCAAATGGAGATTTTGCAAACTGTTTTCGACAGACTTAAACTTTTCAATCTCACCCTGGATCCTAAGAAATTGCAACTATGCAAACCAAGCATAAATTACCTAGGATATACTGTTAATAGTAATGGGTTCTCTCCATCTGAAAACAATATCAACAAAGTGACAAAATTTCCTATTCCCAAGAATGTGAAACAAGTTCAAACCTTCTTGGGCATGACCAACTATTTTAGACACTTAATTCATAAATATGCAGAAATTGTTTCACCCATTGTAAATTTAACTAAGAAAAATGTTCCTTTCTTCTGGTCTCATGAGTGTCAAGACGCTTTTGATCAGATTCAGGACACCATCCTTAAGAAACCCACACTTAAATCTTTTACTCCAAATGCTCCTATTTTTTTAGTGACTGATGCTAGTCGGGAGGCCTTGTCGGCAATCCTGAT
>JAXGGA010022540.1:0-14812 GCA_038373865.1 Uloborus plumipes
ATTCCTTACGTTCTCAAAGCGTTATTACATTTCTAAATTTTAATATTTATTTAATAGTTAAAGCAAAATTTTGATCTGTTATTAGTAAGATTTATTTCTTTAAAAAGTTTTTTAACAATAGGTAAGTTACATCCTTTTTCATTCAATAAATAAATAAATAAATAAATATTAATAATTATTATAATAAAAATAAAATTTTATCTGCATTCTAAACTTTATTTCTCTTTCCCCCATTTTTCTTTTTCACTTTATGGGGTAAAGATTAAAATACAAAAACATGTCAAAAGCCATTAATATATCACAAAATTATGTAAAATACTGTAATCTTGAAGCAAATTTTGTTAATTTGTAGGAAATTGAATTTTTTGTTGGGTTATTCATATAATGATTTGCATTAATTTAGTTGATTAATATCACTTTTATAGATTATAATGTGCTTTGTAATTCATTTCAAGCGGGGCATAAAAAAAAATCTGCCGGGGGGGGGGGGGGGAGGGGTAAAGTATTGTTAATATTAGAAGACGATATTGGTTTTAAATTTTAAAGATTCCTTACGTTCTCAAAACGTTATTACGTCTCTAAATTTTAATATTTATTAAATAGTTAAACCGAATTTTGATCTATTATTAATAAGTTTTAATCCTTTAAAAATGTTTTTCAACTTATGTAAGTTACATTCTTTTTCATTCAGAAAAATAAATAAATAAATAAAATACATAAAATAAATGACAAGTAAATAAATAAATAAATAATAATAATTATTATAATAAAAATAACTTTTATCTGGATTGGAAACTTTCCTTCTCTTTCCTCCATTTTTCTTTTTCTCTAAATGGGGCAATGATTAAAATACAAAAACGTGCCAAAAGCCATTAATATATCACAAAATTATGTAAAATACTTTAATCTTTAAGCTACTTTTTAAAATTTGCATAGATAATTGAATTTTTTATTGGGTTAGTCACATGATGATTTGCATTAATTTAATTGATTAATATCACTTTTACAGATAATAATGTGCTTTGTAATTTTATTGCAAGCGGGGCATTTATTCTTGTAAAGTGGGGCGCATTGCCTGATTGTCAGGGTACACTACAAAGCTACAATTTTGTTTTTTAATGAAAAAGTTTTGTTTCGAATTCGTTGATATGCACTGACGTATTTTGTATTTCTTCTGGACCTACATCGAGAAAGGTAATAGGTATTATTTTTTATTTTTTATTAGCATGACATTTAAGGAAATTGTTTCTTCGTAGGTGGAACATGGCATCCTGACCTACCTTGTAGCATTGAGCTCTAAGCTCACTGCTCGTAGAATTTAACTTTTGGGGTGAGAGGTCAAAACAGTTTTTAACTGGAAGAAAATACCCTAATAGGATTGAAATTATGGTTTAAAAACTTACAGTTTTGTTGAATCAACCCTCTAAACCCCCTTCGCTGTATCGCTGTTATTATGTATAAGCTACTGTGCAAGTCTGAAATCTGATAAATGTCAGCATTAGCCAGTGAATATCAACATTTCCATACCAGAGACATCAGCAAAAGACCGAACTTTTCTAGTGAATCACTGGTGAAGGTCAACATACTCCAATTTTGGGCTTCTTGGGTAATATATAAACGCAATAATTTTTACATTTTCCCTTAAGCTTTTTGTATTTACTGTTTCTTTATGTTTGCAAATAAATATCTATTAAAAGTCATTTTCCGATAACATAAACCGATTATTTTATGAATTAGAGAACTCGTGAGTTGCGTGTTACTCCTCCGTTAGTCATAAAACTATTCATCAACTAGCAGAGCAAAAGCATTTGAAGTGCTATTTTTAGTTTCTTAGATTTTGTCTTCGTTTGACGTGGATCATTATCATTTGTTGTACTTTGATGTGTTTCAGTTATTTTACTTGTAAAAGGTGGGCGCTCAGTATTAATAACACTAGCTCTTCTTTATTTTGTCAAATGTTTATTTTCTATTGCGATTTTCGAGATTTTGCATATTTAAAATGAATTTAAACCATCTTTTTACCTTGTTTTCTGGTATTTAAGCAATCAATAAAATTAAAAGTAAAATGAAACAAAAACACAAATTAATAGAAATAAAGTAAAATATTAATAAAAAGGAGGAAAGAAATTAAAAAAAAAATAAATGGAAAGAAATAAAATAACGCAAATAAATAACACAAGTGAGCATAATTTTCTGGGTGGGAATACCGCTTCTTCTTCTCTTTTTGTGCATTTTTGTACTTTGGGGAATATTTTGAGCTTTCCGTTTTCTTGAAGAAACCTCGTGATCGAAAGCGAGAGAAAATTTTTCAAAGCATTATGATATTCAAATTTCCAAAATTATTGTTGAATCTTTACAACTCAGTGTACAAAATTCTTTAGTAATGTAATAAATCTGTACCTCAGAATCAGACTAACGTAAGTCCATTTTCGTCATTCTTCAGTAGAGGAGAAAAACGATGGTCGAATACATGCAAATGATGGGACCAGCGCTCTTTTCACGCTGCAAAATAATTGTGAAGGAATTTATTTTATAGAATACTGTTTTAATGAGTCGATGTGGAATAAGATTCTACATACAATGAAGCAAAAAAGTGAAAATCTCCTTTTTTGGACTTGCGTCGTTCTGGTTCTGAGGTACAGAAATGACAAAGATTTTTTTCCCATTTTTTTTTGTTGTTTAAGCTATATTAACTATGAATAATAAACAAAAGTAACAATATTTTTTGTTATAGCATATTAACAAAATTTTTTAAATAATTTAAAAGTTTTTTTTTCTACGTCTAGTGTAATTTTATTCTGGTGATAAAATATTTTAAAATTTACAAACTAACCATCTTTTAGAGCTTGATATTTCATAAAATTAAAATTTTACTAAAATTTCGGATTTTTGATCAGGCTAATAGTGATGGCTAATAGTAGTCACTTGCGGAACCCTCGTCAAAGGCTCCGAGGGATCCACTAGTATCAGTAAAAGAAATCGTTGGAATAGTTTTCCAGTTGGTCGATGGCCAATCTCTATTGGATGTTTTAATATTCAGATACTTTAGTTACGGGTACTTCTTCCCAAAATAATGGGGATCTCCAAATGTTATAGAGCAGCCCAATTCCCCCATATTCTGTAATGGAACTAACCAAAATGAGAGCAAAAGGGCCTTTTAAAAAAAATGGGCGTTAACATTTCAACTGCTCGCTCCTAGTCAGAACCCCCCGCCTTCCCCCACACAGCAGCCTTTGTGGGCCACCACTGCTTTAGCTATTAGTAGTAATGGAATAAATTGCAGGAATATTTTTTTTCCTTCAAAATTTACGATGGCTGTCTTCTATTGGATGTCTTAATATCCCCCCACTCGTGGCTTCATTACGCGCAGTTGAAATTTTTAAATTCATTTTGTAATGGGGTTTTAGTCTCACCTTGAGGAGTTCCTTTTTATTTTGAAGGGTGCAATAGAACATTTGGGGAAAACTTTTTAGGGAGATAACTCTAGCTAAAGTATCTGAACATTAAGATATCCAATAGAGATAAGCCATGGTCTGAAGACACTATCTCAAAAATTTTTCAATTGTAAGATTTAAAATTTTATATTAAAACTTTTTTTTTCGAAAAGCATTCCAGTTACATATCAAAGTTATAAAGTTTTAAAACACTGCCTGCGAGTATAAAGGACTTTTTAACGAATTTCAAAAGTTAATTTCTTATTAATTATGAAAGATATAAAATTAAAAGAATTGTATGTAAATTCAACACATCAAATGAAAAGATTTCTGACTGTTTCAAGAAAATCTGAGATGGTTACGTTGAGAATGAATTTTTTTATCGATAGATTTGATATGGAATTATCAAAAATTTAATTTTTAATTTTCGTACTTGTGCACAATTTCTCATGTCGCTTTGTCACTCCTTCGTTTTTAAAGAACATTCAGTGACCACCCGAGGACAATGACTCGGTTTGAGAATCAGTTTTTCCCATTATTCGTATCAAGTTCTAACCAGTGCATATTACGGCGGAACAAAACTTTCTTTTGTTCCAAAAGGCTGAATATGCCAAAATGTGCCAATGTGTTTAACAGAATACGGTATAAAAATTTCAAGTCTTAAAAAAAATATATATTTCGAGCTCCCTTCACAACCTTTATTTAATAATAATAAACTACATTACAACACATTAACAACATTTCAAGAAAACTTGTGTTTCGTTTAGTCTCTTTAAAATTTATTTATACAAGCACATGCCAAAAACAGTCTCCAATGAGATAAAATAATTCCCGTTTTGACTTGAAAGTGGATATTAGCTGTTCTAAAGCAATGCGTACAAGGGCGAAGTAATTTTATGATGTTAAAAAAGTGACAAATGCAAAAACCTCTCTGACTGTGTGCTTGTGAATTACTCATGATAGATAGGGGAAAGTACCCCAAAACGGGATAGCTAATCCATTCTTCGCTTTATTTCTTATTGTGTACGAGGTACATTCCAAAGTTCGACGTATCATTCAAAAGTATGCATCGTTTCAACTACTAAAAATACCTCTGTCACATTTGTTTAATATTATTTATGTGAAAAATTCTGCTTTCAAAAAGTCTTATACGATTCCGTTTTACCCTACCAAGGGTGGGTAAAACGGGATAGGGATTTGTATGTTAATACGTTTTTGCTGATTTTATTTTTGATTTAGTTTTTGGAACGAAAAATAGGCTACGTAATTATAAAATTGAAAAATTACATAACACAGAAATCGCATAAAAATGTGTCGTCTTTTTTTTTTTTTTTCTGCTTTGGAACAGGCTTCGTGGGCCTATCCCTAGCAGCTCGAGCATTCTATCCAGTTTCTTTCTCCAGATTTCGATTCAAGGTACAGAGCGTTACAGAAAATACATTCTTTATTTTTTCAGCTTCATCTTCTAAAGACAACGACGTCCAACCTTGGCTAACTGATGATTTTTTTTAGGTTGTCTTATGTTAGGTTCATTTTCTTCGATTTTTGCAAATGATGATTGTGATTTTTTTTCAGGTTCAGAATGACATGTTTTAACTTTATCTGCCTGTTTTGCATCTAAACTTGGTTTTTTTTTACGCCTTGTTTGCTTTGTCTTCGGAATATTCACGAGACTTGCTTTGGCAGCCCTTTTTTCAGCTTTGGAGTTCTTCCTCGTTCTTTTTTTTATGTTCTTCTTCTTCGAACTCAAGTTTATATAGGCTTCCTGTTAAAATTGCTGTTTTCCCTCTTTATTTTGAGGTCTTGGTCCAGTCACTCGTGGTGGAGGTAGAATTTCTTTAGGTGATATAGAAGATGGCAGTGGAGGACATAGTATAGCCCGTCCTTTGTCTCCTGTTGAACTGAACGGTTGGATATGGTCTGCGTTTGTACTACTTCCATCGGTGCCCCCATCACTAGGTGATTAATTCAACACTGTTTCTAGCGGTTGTGATTACTGCATTAGATGCTATGACTGAACTTGAAGATCCTTCGGCTCTGGAATCGTTTTGTTGCCGATTTAATGGTTGTAAGGACGTCTATGTTCTGAGCATCCGGCAATGGGTGATTTGTTGGAAGAGAAGAAACGAAGAGATATTCAGGAAAGGCATCTGGGTTGTATGGAAAAATGCCTGCTTTCTTGAACCCATTCACAGCAGTTTGGACAAGAACTGCTCGTTGAAATGCTGCATTGAATATCTTTCCTACTTCGTAGATAGTAATTCCTCTGCCAGGATGGTTAAACGTCCACTAGCGAACTTCTTGTTCGCTTCGTGCTGCTTAAACACATTGCCAAAATATTAATGGAAACGGTCGGGTAAAACGGGCACACCAAAATTGTATCCTGTTTTGAGCACCCCAAAAGTGTCCCGTTTTGCCCGACCATAATGCTTTTAACAACACAAAGGGCTGACCCCTGAACCGTCACTCACTAGCAATATTTAAGTACATGAAATTGTTGCTAAAAGAGTTATGAACAAAACACAGTACTAACCAGAATTGTTCCAAAGGTCAGAGAGGCACAATTATAGTTGTTCTGCAGTCAAAAAAAGTAAAAAGTAAGTAAAAATCTCAATTAAAAACTTTGAAAAAATATTCCTTTGCGAAATACGTGGCTAGCGTTGAGAGATCAACTGAGAAAGCTGTCATGGCAGTCAAGGACCAGTTTAGCTTGTCTCCCGCGAGATAGTACCAAAGACCCCATAGCTTCGCATAAGACTGGATACCCCACAAATCAGTACTTCTACCAAAAACCCTATAACTTGATAGTACTACTAGTCAAGCTCCGAGGCTCAATGTCCCGTTTTGCCAGCCTATCCCGTTTTGGGCAACTCTCCCCTAACTACAGCCAATCGGGGCCTCTGATTTTTCAGGTGAAGAAATGATTGCTGCTGTAAACTCCGTCTTGTGTGCTTGCTTGTATTTATTCTAAATATTATGAAATAAAGTAAATCTTACATTGTAAAAAAATGAACGTTATTTTTACAGTATAATAAAGGTAATTTTATGGTAATAAACTGTAAAAATTGCTAATTTTACAGTAATAAACTGTAAAATTGATCATTTTACAGTACTAAACGGTACAAATTCAAATTTTATAATTATTATCGTGCATTTTAGTTTTACATTGGAACCTCTGTTGCCAGTATTATACTGTTGTTTTTATAGTATAATACAGCTAAATTTTACGACAGTAAACTGTAAAATTGCTAACTTTTCAGTAAGAAACTGTAAAATTGCTAGTTTTAAAGTTTTTTACTGTGTACTTTACAGTTTTAAATTGGAACTTTGGCTGCCAGTATTCTACTGTTAAAACAACAGTTCATTTTTTGCAGTGTACATAGAGCAATGAATCACCGAGACTAGTCATTATTAAAAAAATGAAAAGAAACTTGAGTAGGTAATCCTTTGAGAAAGAGCTACAACGTAATTAAAATAATGGGATCGACATGAAACCGCCATAGAATCTAAAAACTCACGTTACATTTATAATTCTCGCATATGCTCCAATGTGGTTTGTCATAGAAGCCCATTGGTTATGCAAAAATAGATCTATGAAGCACCTTCATCAGATGCTCGTTAGGCCACCATATCCCTAATATTGCTCACCTGGAGACTGTTCTCTTAATTATGATGCTGGACTATCAACGTTAGCTGGACCTGCTACTGGTGTTAAAAGCTGAAGCTGCAGGAGACCCAAGAGGACATAACGTATGTTTAAGGTTTCCCAAAACTTAACTATTTGCGGTTATGCTGCGAATAATAATAAAATATAAGACTGCGAAAAGAGATCAAAATACAATCCAAAAGTCCTGAAATTTTAACTTCGTGTTCTTTTAATCATCTGGCATATCTTGAAAAAAAAATAAAACGGCCAGTTTTACATTTTCATTCTAATGCATATCCCCCCCCCCCCCGTGGTAAAGAACTTTCATGAACTTTTGTTTACTATTCTTTCTTACTGTTTTGTTATTTCTTTCAGGTCAAGAACAGCTAAAGCGGCATTTTAATGGCATTAAAAAATATATATGGCAATTTGCAATCCATTCAAGTGCATATCTTCCCCTCAGTAGTAAAGAACGTTCATGAATTTTTGCTTACTGTAAGCGACCGCACTTTGAACAACCGCTTCGAATAATTTCTTTAACACCTGTAGCGGCATTTTAATGGCATTCGTGGGTGGCTCTGATGAAAAGACATCTGCAGATAAAATGAAAAGACATGCAACTTGCTATCGCCGGAAAATAATAAAAACAAATCTCAATTTAAAAATGATCAAAAAGTGTAGTTTGCTTAAAAAAAGTCTTATTTTCTTTCGAGCTACGAACGTACGTGTATGGCGGGGGGGGGGGGGGGGTAGGCGCCAAATTATAGTGCAGGTGTGCGGAATGTTTTGATCGAGCCGACCCTGCTGTGAATGACCATTTTTAATAGGAACGGTTTCATCAAAGTTTTGTACCACAAGATTTTACTTTTTCGTTCAATAATGCAGGGGTCAATGTGACTTCTGAGTTCATAGAAATGAGAGAAAGGGGGGTTCGAAGTTCGAACGAACCATGCACTGCGACCAAAGGTCTATTGTGCTCAATTCATAGAAACGTTGACTGCACTACGCAACAAAAAAGAACTGTTTCTCTGTATTCTTCTATTAAATAATAATCAATTCTTACTAATTTTGGGTGGAGAAAAACGAGTATGTGAATGATTTTTTTTGAATAGTTCTTGTTTTCATGATACACTAAAGTAACACTGGAGGAAGATTCACAATAACCACCCATTGATTTTAAAGTACATTTAAAAAGAAAAAGCAAATCCTCTGCAACAAATGTAATTGAATAGGTCCTGTTTCATTAAATAATGTTTATTTTTCTAAAACCAGCGGTTGTTTTTAGCCAATTGCTGTGAACACTTCATTTTTGATAGCTTCTTGCACGTAAAAAAAAGAATCATCTTTTGTAATTGTCTAGCAGTATTTGGCAAGCATTAACTCAGCTCAATGCCCTTTAATTGAAGAGATAGTTTAGGAAAACCTTTCTCCTTGCTCATGAATCACTGCTCCCAGTTTTTAGGCAAAAAAAAATCGTGGAGCAAGTGGGGAAAATGGCTTTTCAGAGACATATATTGCATCAATGGGCACAGAAATTCTGTAGGATTTATTTTACCTCTCGTTTAAGTTCTCGGCTTCTTTGCTGCTTAGAAATACTTGTAAAATACCCTTAAAGGCTTCTAAGGTGGTTTTTTTTCTCCTCCAAATGTTTTTTCAAGATGAGTGATCTTCATAATTGTGCGTATTTGAATGGTCGTTAAAAATTATCTTAATTTTTGCTGCAATTTGTCTTGGGAAATACCCTTTAAGGTATTGGAAAATCCTCTTTGTTCATAGCTTTCACAATGTTTTTCATAATACACGACAGAACGAGCATGGGTGGAAGCAGAAATGGGTGGATCTGCTAGATACTTATTTTTAACATTTTTCGCCCTGGAATTTAAATTTCTTGAAACCCAATGGTGTTTTTCGGTGGATGTGAGATTTCCTGTCGCAACCAAAGGCTAAAGTTTAAAAGATGTTAATTCCATGGGAGGTGCTTCTGTCTGCCGGAGAAAATAGAACTTGAGTGAGGTTTCACTACCTTATTAGCTCTGTATGTATCTCGAAAAGGAGAGCTAAACTCAATTTGTTATAGTGAGTTTCGTGTTTATCGGAGCAAAATACTTCAGAAGGATACTGCAAAAAATAAACTGTTGTTTTTACAGTATAATACTGGCAGCTAAGATTCCAATTTAAAACTAAAATGCACAGTAATAAACTGTAAAAATAGCAACAATTTCTTACTGTAAAGTTAGACATTTTATAGTTTATTGCTGCAAAATTTAGCTGTATTACACTGTAAAAATAGCAGTGTAATACTGGCAGCAGAGGTTCCAGTTTTAAATTGTAAAATGCACAGTTGTAAACCGTAAAATTAGCAATTTTGCAGTTTATTACTGTAAAATTAGCATATTTACAGTTTAGTAGTGAAAAAATATAAATTTTGCAGTTTACGAAGTTAGCTGTATTATGCTGTAAAAACAACATTCATATTTTACAGTATAACTATTTTTGAGCGGAATACAATTTTGGTGTGCAATGTATCTCTTCCTCATTTCTAGGTTACTAACTCTGTCCATCTACTCCAGATCCCAAAAACGTGAATATATCCACAATTTAACAAAAATCGCATAACTACTTGAACTGACAAGAAATCCTATTGCCACAAAAGCAGTATTAATTTCTTTTTTTACCAAATAGCTTAATATTACTAAAGTTTCATTTTCATAGTTTTTTTAGAGTAAGTTATAGGTCGCCGAAATTTTACGAAAAGACTCATTCTCACTATAAGCCTTACTAAAAGTACTACACACTAAATGAAGTAAAGATCACTTGGAAAAATAAGGGATCGTACTAAAATATGATAGGGAACATAAACCGTTCGAGCTGCTTTTTTTTTTGCATGAAAAAAATATCTAAGGAATAAAGAAATAAGAAAAAAAAAACGAAATAATTAAATGCTATGACTCTTACTTTTGAGGATATGATTAAATTCAGAATAATTATAAAAGTAAAAGTAAAAGTAAAGCAGAGAAACATCAGCGATAAAGATCAGCAATGATTGAAATAAAAAATAGCAATTATAAGATTTAAAACTTTTAAATTAAGTTTTCTCGGTCTAAAATTGAATGAAATGTTGACATTAAATGACAACTGTTTAGAAATGTCTGAACAAGTTTTTAAATTAAAACTTGCTTGATTAAGTCAATTTGATCATGTTTAATTACAAAAAGCGTCTAAATTTTTCTTGAAAAATCAAATACTGTTTCGTGCCAAGCCAGTAAAGAAAACAAAAAAGCAGCAATCGTGATCGGTTTCATTGCAAAGAAAGATTGGATTTGATGAGGCTTTTAGTCGGAGTGAGTAGAAATTCTTATTATCCTAAAGTTGCAGGGCTGGTGAAAGTTACAGTATTTGTCCACAATAAAAAAAAAAAGAAAAATTTAACTGCTTTCCTGTATGCTGATAAAAAGAAACTAAAAGTTCTTCAATACTGGATTTACCATTTTCTATCATCACGGAAACTCCAATAAAGTACTATACTCATGAAGGTAGTTTAATAAGTATAGATCACAACTTTTAAATATCTTGTATATGAACGCCTATTTTTGACTGAACTAAATATTTTCGACAAAACAAAAGTTTCAAAGATGTGTACATTAGAAATGGGCAATATCGTTCTTTTTAATGATTCGTTCATCAGATGATCGTTAATTTTTTTGACCCATACACTGAACTCGTTCTTTTGAACTACTTCGTTCATTAAAAAAAAATGCAGGTGATATTTCTGCTAGAGTTACTCGTGTACATTGAAAATGTTTCATTGCTTCCATTTTGCTTTTAAATAAAAACAAGCAAAATTAATAAATACATAGTTAGAAAATATACTAATAAAATTTTAATAAAAAAAAATTCATTTAGTGGTTTAGATTTTTAAAGCAATTATTGTTCATTTTGTAAGCTATTTCTCAGTAACCGAATGACAAGACATCTACTTTATATTCCAAGAGTTTCAAGTTCGATTCCTGCATGGTACAAAGTTATATAATTCAATTTTACTTAATTAATGAAAAATTGCAATGGAAATTTCAAAGCTGAAAGTAATATAAAAAATGATTTTGAATAGGTAAAATGAAAGTAGTATATACCTAATCTAAAAGGAATTTAAATTTTTAATTAAGGAGTTAAATAAAATAGAGAGGACTATATGAAATAAATGAAGGGTCAGGGGGAAAAACCACGGTAGTCACATTTGATTCATTTTGAGAAAAACGAAATTTAAACTTCACGAACTCATAAACTTCCCCAGTATACTTGTTCTAAAATGACAATAATACATGGACTACAGTGTTTTTTCACGAATATTGCATATACTAAACGAAATTACACTTATTTTTCTAACAGGTAGTAGCATCAGTTTAAATTCAACAAAAAGTGGACTACCGTGGTTTTTCCCCCTGACCCTTCAAATATCATCGTTCAAAAAAATGGTCGTTCATATTTTAGGAGATCATACCGCACCTTTCATTTTAAGGAGTCTTCCCTTTAGACCCGTTCTTGAACGAACGATAAAAACTTAATATAGAAAAGTAATGAACATTTGTCTGCAGTGGCCACTAAAGCTCTGAAAGATAGTGCAACTACGCCTCATGTCACAAAAAGCTTTTGGATGTAAGAAAATGATATTTCCTGCCAAGGAATCAGTCTAAGCCATGAATCTTTAAGGATTTCTTAGCTTATCCCACGAAATTACACCCTTTTCTCATTTTAATCTCCTCTCTTCGAGAAATACGAGTAACATTTCCGTTTCTGCAGGCTACTAATATTTTCATGCTTTAGGTCGGTTTTGATAACGGTATATAGGTGGCAGAATACGAATAGAAATTTTTATACAAAACATATAAAATCCTCTGAAAATCAAATATTATGTATTTTATTTTTGTAGGTTTTTTTTCTGAAAAATTCTTACGAACTGCTATACTGGAATTGTAAACTACTCAATAGTTGTTACTTGAAATATACATATGTGTTTGAATCTGCTTTTTAGGGAATTTAGTTGAGTGGAAAAAATATATAGAAGAAACCAAAAACGGAGCTCAGTAAAGCTGTATAATTTAGAGAAGATACGACAAAATAACAAAAAAAAATAAATAAATAAATAAATAAAATAAAATAAAATAAAATAAATAAATAAATAAATAAATAAAAATAACTAAATAAAAACACACATTAAGTTACAGTAGCTGACAATTAATTGCCAGTTCTTTTTTAAAATACAGAATTGATTCTATGTTAACTTGTTTTTGATTTTTTATTTTCTTTATGACAATTGCTGATTTCTTATGCCAAACACGTACTAACCTGTAACTTTAAGAGATTAATCAGAAGTCTTGTCTTCTGAGTATGACTGAAAAAAACTTTCCAAGTTCTCTCTTTCTACTGATTAACGAGCTGCAAGATAGTTCGTGCTGCTCTCGTGGTGTCTATCAGATGGTACTAAATTGTTACTTAAAGTAGCGGTAGTGAATCTCGAATAAATGAAAATTAAGGATATTTTTTACTAACTGGCCGGAGTATTCGTGAAATATTCATATGGTGTAACTATATTGTATGGATAAAGCGTGAAAATTTTCTCCTTTTCAAAATTTATTACTGTCACTCTTTTCTTTCTCTTTTATTTGATATATTTCAGATCTAACGGGGTTTGAGACTGAACGGTCGAACTCCCCCTATGTGAAAGTTTTCGAGTACATTGAGTATTGGACCATTAACGATTGTACGTGGTGCACTGTTAAAAAAGCGGGTTACACTTGGCACCTTTTAGGGTGAAAAATCACCTAGCGACACCTCCTAGTGACACCCACCTAGTACCAGCAGTACCTCTTGAAGGATGCACTTGACTACCTATGGCACTCTTAAAGGTGCCATTTGGCTCCCTATGGCACACTTCAGGGGGTGTCGCTGGTATTATAACGTTTCACATTAAAAAGATGCCACGTGAGACACAAAGTTTTCACAGTGGAAGGTCAGTTGTAGCACAATATTCAATGATCGTTACGCAAAATCTATTTTCGTTACGAAACAAATGAAAATAGTTGAAATAACAGTAAAATTACGATAGCAACTAATTAGAAACAATATTTCTGTTGAATTTTTAGACATTAAGTAAACAGGAATGATATAAGATTCATTCCCCTCTTCTTAAAATTAGTACCCCCCCCCCCCCCCAAAAAAAAAAAGAGAGAAACAATTTTTGATGTTGATGTGGTCATGTAAAGATTACGTTTCAATTATAACACAATATGGGCACAGTTTTAATTTTAAACTTATCTAGTATTTACACATTAAGTTTAATAAATGGTGAAAACCGCTTTGGACTAGATTTGATATTTACTATCAATAAAAATACGAAGAAGTAAATTCATCATGTAAATAAAATAAAGTAACTAACTATGTTATTACCTCGCTGTAACTCAGTCTAATTAATATACAAAATTGTCCCTATTCAAGGGCAGAATAAAACCGTGTTAACGTTGTAAAAACGCAGTCGAAAACTTTGTACTACTAAATGATTAAAATGATATATAGCGTGTATAAAAGTACAAATAAAAACATTTAAAATGAGTTAAAAACTCAGGAAACAGTTAAAAACTTAGCTGTGTAAACATGCCTTTTCAATAAATTTGAATTTTCGCCTCTTTAAATTGTGAAAAGTCACCTAGCAACACCTCCTAGTGACAGCCAGATAGCTCCAGCAGCACCCCCTGAAGGATGCCACTTGAGTACCTATGGCAATCTTAAAGGTGCCATTTGTCTCCCTATGGCACCCTTCAGGGAGTGCAGCTGGTGTTGTAAAGTTCCGGTTAAAGCCAACGGTCTTTTTTTATATAACGTGTATAAAAGTACAAACAAAAACATTTAAAATGAGTTAAAAACTCAGGAAACAGTTGAAAACTCAGCTGTGTTAACATGCCTATACAAAAAATTTGAAGTTTCGTCTCTTTAAATCTACTGAATCTTTTAAAAATTATGTCTTCATATTTCCAACTCTCCCATTACACAAAAATAATTACATTCCATCTAAACAGCTAATTCTCTAGGAAATAGTATTTACTTTAAAAAACGATAAAAAAAAAGTTTCTTAAGACATTCCATCTCCAATCTGTTATCACTGGGGAAATGAGACACATTGCTGAGGCACGTGTCTCAGGATGTGTTGTGAGATGAGCCGTGTCGGATGTTCTCATCTCGTGTTTCAACCCTCATTTTTCGCAGGTCACTTCTCATTTTTTCTTCTTTTTTCCCCCTTTCCCTTTCCTGAAATCCTATATATACTTTCAAGATAAAACTTACACTGAGGCAAAAGAAATTAATAATTTTTGCTGCATTTTCTCATTTTGTAATCCAAGCCAACGGGCCCACACATGCAGTAGGCGTAATGACTGGTAATAGAAAAAAAGAGCGTTTCTTGTTTTTAAAGCAATAGGTTCTAGCTTTGAGTTAATTTTTTAAGGTTAAGCAATGGTTGAAGATTGCGAAATTTATTGGGGTGAAATAAAAAAGTTGCTAACTATTGTAATAAGCAAAAATATCTGATTTCCGGGTAAATAATAATCTACTATCATTCTTTTTTACAGAGTTTCCTACTGTGGAAACTCACCCACAATTGATTCTCTTTTAGTTCTTTTTAGGGGGATCGCTGGTCCTTTTTCAGTCAATCGCGACAGTCTAATTATGCAACTAATTTTTG
>JAXGGA010022541.1:0-14811 GCA_038373865.1 Uloborus plumipes
CGTGCATTACAGAGGTGCCAAGCGCTACGAATTCTCTGCAGTTTGCACGAAAACATTACATCGACTACGGATTGCGAAGAAGGCCCGATTCTACACTAGGTGGCCAAAAGTATCCGGACACTTTCAAAAATTCACATTTTTACATATAGCTCGAGAAATAAGTGATCAATTGTTCTTTAACTTTAGTCATACAAAATATAGGCTTCACCGAACATTTCCAAGTTGAAATTAAATTACCCTTGCATTTGGGGGACGACAAAAAGGGGGTTGAAAGAAAAACCGCTTTTTGACCATAACTCTTCAAAAATAGCTCGAAATAAGCTATCAATTTCAGTGATTAATTAGCATACTATGTATAATTACTGTACAAATTTTCATGAACGTACCACTCTTACTTCTGAAGATATGAAACATTTTTGAAAAAACGGCAATTTTATTTGAAGGGTTTTTGCTCATAACACGCAAAGTTTTTGATCAAACCTTATCACAACTTCAGGAAAGATGACAAAATACAAGAGAAAGAACATACTAAAACGGTAAATAAAAATATTAAAAATTCGATGAGATATGAACGTTAAAAGGAAATAATTTTTCACGGCGCATGCGCGAACGACAGAAATTTATAACTACAAAAATATTGTAGCCTGATTTATACTGCATCTTATAAAAAAAGTTCCAGTTGAATATCATGAAAAATGAAAAAGATATCAGCGATCTAGTGAGCTGTATTTCATTCATTCGCAGACAATACATAAATAGTGAGGGTCCGTCCACAAAGAGCTCTTTTTAGCCTACTTTCCCGTTAAAAATAAAAGAAAGACGAAAAAAGTATTAAAAGTAGCTTAATGCATCTAAAAAATATCGCCAAGTCCAAAAAATATCGCCAAGTTAAAAAATATCGCCAAGTCAAAAAAAAATATCGCCAAGTGAAAAAAATAAAAAGGTAAAATGAATATCGAAAAATTAAAAATTTGAAAGTAGGGTATTGAGATGGGGAATTTGTGTGTCGGTCGGTCGGTCGGTCGGTCGGTCGGTCGGTCGGTCGGTCGGTCTGTCTGTCCCCCCCTAATAACTTTTGAATGAACAGTCCGATTTGGACAAACTTTTTTTTGTTGGAAAGATCTCGGCGAGTACAGCTCATTCCCATATTTGATTTTTTGATTTGAACAATTTTTGGTTCAAATTTGAGCCGTTCAAACAACCGGTCCCGCGATACTAACTTTTTAATGAACAGTCCGATTTGAACAAACTTTTTTTTGATGGAAAGAACTTTTCAAGGATACTTCATTCCCGTATTTACATTTCCGATTTGAACAATTTTTCGTTCAACATTGAACCGCTCAAGCAAGCTGTCACCCCTAATAACTTTTGAGTAAACAGTCCGAAAAAAAAAATGACTGACTGTGCAGACGATTTTTTGTTTATTTATTCATTTGTTTTATTGAATTTATTATTATTATTATTATTATTTTTGGCAGACGATTTTTTTTGTAACAAAAATGTTTCATTCACGAGGGCATTTTATTCTTTATTTATATTTAACAACTGGCAACGGATTAAAAGTGAAATTCGAGACATTTTATCAACGGACGAGTTTTTTTTTTTTTCTTTGATAAAATGTGTTTTGATGTACTTTGTACTTTTAATTTTTTTTTTTTGAAAACAATTGAGAAATTTTTCTACGGAAGAACTGTAATAGTTACATTCTTTAAAAGGTGCGACAAAACTTTATTTATTCATTTATTTACTTTTTATGTGTCTTTTTCATCTGATGAGAGGGGTATATTTTGCTTTTAGAAATCAGCTTCAAGTGCTAAAAAGGTATGTTTGACATAATTTTTAGTCTTAGATAATCAAGAGAATAATGATCAGATGCTAGAATGCCGATGTCGATGTACGGGAAAGTAGGCTCGTTTAGTTCTTGATAGAACTTCTTGTTAAATTAAAGGTTATTGCGTCGTCGTTCAAAACCAACGTTTCAGAGGGTGTCCGGATACTTTTGGAAACCTACGTATAAGGTCTTTTTGACCGAACAGACGAAATGTGACGACAATGCCGAATATAAACTTTCAAACTGTATACAATTTAACATTGAAAAAAAATGATCGATTGTCACCACACTATTTGTGGACAACCCCTCACTATTTATGTATTGTCTGCGAATAAATGAAATACAGCTCACTAGATCGCTGATATCTTTTTCATTTTTCATGATATTCAACTGGAACTTTTTTTCTAAGATGCAGTATAAATCAGGCTACAATATTTTTGTAGTTATAAATTACTGTCGTTCGCGCATGCACCGTGAAAAATTATTTCCTTTTAACGTTCATATATCATCGAATTTTTAATATTTTTAAAAACCGTTTTAGTATGTTCTTTCTCTTGTATTTTGTCATCTTTCCTGAAGTTGTGATAAGGTTTGATCAAAAACTCTGCGTGTTATGAGCAAAAACCCTTCAAATAAAATTGCCGTTTTTTCAAAAATGTTTCATATCTTCAGAAGTAAGAGTGGTACGTTCATAAAAATTTGTACAGTAATTATACATAGTATGCTAATTAATTACTGAAATTGATAGCTTATTCCGAGCTATTTTCGAAGAGTTATGGTCAAAAAGCGGTTTTTCTTTCAACCCCCTTCTTGTCGTCCCCCAAATGCAAGGGTAATTTAATTTCAACTTGGAAATGTTCGGTGAAGTCTATATTTTGTATGACTAAAATTAAAGAACAATTGGTAACTTATTTCTCGAGCTATATGTAAAAATGTGAATTTTTGAAAGTGTCCGGATACTTTTGGCCACCTAGTGTATACGGAACATAAAATAAAAATTGCGACCTTGAAACTTGGTTAATTATTTGTTTAGGTTATGTTCTGTGCTCATAAAAATTCTCCAAATTTTCAGCCCACAAGATCACCATTATCTCCATTTTCGCGAAAGATGCAGCTTGCAAAAAATAAATGATTTTTCTGTAATTAATAATCTGTTGACTTATGAAAAAAATGGTTTTTAGACATGTTTTTTTTTTCAATGTTCTCTATACATAAAAATAATTTTAAAAATTTTAATGTCAGGTCTCGAATTATCAATTTTCATGGAAAGGAGAGTTTAACTTATCAGTTTAAATCAATTTGCTAATCTTTGCGATAAGCATTTCCTTGCATCTTCACTTGCTTCAGTTTTCCTCTTCAACAAAACCGAAACGCTCCACAGATGTTTGTTTCTAACCGCCTGTTGCTTCTCGACTATTTTTATTATTCCTATTGCAGTGGTCATTTTTCCTGTAACCTGCGGAGTTACTGACGCACATTATTTCTTTATTTCCTTCAAAATTAGCCTAAAACAGGCAATGCAGATGCAATAAAACCTCGCAGATCTTGCAGATCTGTCGCTTCTCTCTCTCTCTGTGTCTCTCTTTCTCTTTCTTCTCTCTCTATTTTTCTCACTGTCTTTCTCTCTCTGTCTTTCTCTCTCTCTTTATCTCTCTTTTTCTCTCTCTCTGTCTCTCTCTTTATATCTCTTTCTCTATCTTTCTTCATGTGCATATATGCACACTAGTGGCTAAAAGTATAGCAAGTTAAACAAATCTACCATTTTATCAAGAATAAGGAAACAAGAACTTTTTTCTTCTTTTTTTTTTTTTTCATGGTCCAACCAGTGTTTTCTTAAATCAATCTGTTAAATTATTTTAAAGGTAAGATCTGCTAAAGTTTTCGAAGAAATATATTTGTGTGTGTGTGAGAGAGAGAGAGAGAGAGGGGGGAATTGAATCCAGTTTCCGTTCCGTAAAAAAATAGAAAAAGGTGTTTCAAGTTTTTTTAAGTAATCATGTTCAAAATAAAATATATAAAACCTTTGTAATTGAACTTAAAATCACTTTATGTGTTTTTAAGCAGCCTCTAGTTTTTTAGGCATAGACTCCTGAATTGAAATAAACAAGAAGTTCTGTCAAGAACTAAACGAGCCTACTTTCCCGTACATCGACATCGGCATTAGCATCCGATCAATATTCTCTTGATTATCTGAAACTAAAAATTATGTCAAACATATCTTTATAGCACTTAAAGCTGATTTCTGAAAGCAAAATATACCCCTCTCATCAGATAAAATAGACACGTAAAAAGTAAATAAACGAGTCAATAAAGTTTTGTCGCACCTTTTAATGAATAACTGTTATAGTTCTTCCATAGAAAAATTCCACAATCGTTTTCAAAAGAAAAAAAAATAAATAAATAAAATAAAAGTACAAAGAACTTCAAAACACATTTTATCAAAGAAAGAAAAAAAAGTTGTTCGTTAATAAAATGTCTTGAATTTCATTTTTAATCCGTTGCCAGTTGTTAAATATAAATAAGGAATAAAATGCTCTCTTGAATGAAAAATTTTTGTTGACAAAAAAAATCGTCTGATAAAAAAAATAATAATAATAAATTAAACAAAACATATAATAATGTAATAAATACAAAATAAATAAATAAACAAAAAATCGTCTGCCCAGTCAGTCATTTTTTCTGAGCCTGCATTTCCGCCATGTGTGCGGAGTCGGAGTCGGAATCAGAGTCCTCACAGAAGATTATTCAGAAAAGTACTTTACAATACATTATTTATCAAAACCATTTTCTTACAAAGTTAGTTTGAAGGAAATCCGCTTTGAAGTTCAGAATCAACATTCAATTTAAATTTCTCCGTAGGCGCTCATGTTAAAATTTTTTCTGAACGGTTCATCATTGAACGAAAAATGGTTTAAATTGAAAAGTGAAATATAGGAATGAGCCTCTCCGAGATCTTTCGAACAAAAAAAGGTTTATTCAATTCAGACGGTTCACTTAAAAGTTATTAGGTGGGGAAAGGTTGTTTGAACGGTTCAATGTTGAACGAAAAAAATGTTCAAATTGAAAATTTAAATACGGTAATGAAGCATCCTTGCCGAGATCTTTGGAACAAAATAAAGTTTGTTTAAATCGGACGGTTCACTCAAAAGTTATTAGGGGTGAGAGCTAGTTTGAACGGTTCAATGTTGAACGAAAAATTGTTCAAATCGAAAGTGTAGATACGGGAATGAAGTATCCTTGAAAAGATCTTTCGAACAAAAAAAAGTTTGTTCAAATCGGACTGTTCATTCAAAAGTTAGTATCGCGGGACCGGTTGTTTGAACGGCTCAAAGTTGAACCAAAAATTGTTCAAATCCAAAAATCAAATATGGGAATGAGCTGTACTCGCCGAGATCTTTCCAACAAAAAAAAGTTCGTCCAAATCGGAATGTTCATTCAAAAGTTATTAGGGGGGGACAGACAGACCGACAGACCGACCGACCGACCGACAGACCGACACACAAATTCACCATTTCAATACCCTACTTTCAAATTTTTAATTTTTCGATATTTATTTAATTTTTTTGTTTCTTTTTGACTTTTTTTACTTGGCGATAGTTTTTGTACTTGGCGATATTTTTTGGACTTGGTGATATTTTTGGACTTGGCGACATTTTTTACATGCATTAAGCCAATTTTAATGCTTTTTTCGTCTCTTTTATTTTTAACGGGAAAGTAGGCTAAAAAGGGGGGGGGGGCATTATCTTTAAAAACATGTTTGATTTTTCAAACTTGCAATACTTTTGAATAATATTGTATACGCGCTTTGTGTGTAATACGAATAGTAAAGATAATGTTTTGGTTTTCTTTTCTCATCGTTCTAATAAACAATTATTTCAAAGTTTTCTACTTAAGTAGAATTGAGAGCGTAATCGAGAGAGTTTTCAAGAATATTCACTGTAATAGTGCCACCATGAATGTGGTTTCAACCTTGAAGTAATAGCTTAAAGCAGAGGTTCCCAAAGTCCAGACAACCACCGACCCCCTCCTAAAAACTACGGACCCCTCTCCCTTCTCCGTGGTAAAAAATAAGAAATACGCACATTTTTTTTTAACTTAGATTTAATAAATTAATTTCTCCTTTAATTCGTTTATTCATTGTTCTGTATGTTTTTTTGAGCTCTTGTCTAATTTTCATTACTTAACATTATTATTTTGGTTTATGAAGGAAAAAATCTAATCGAAGCTCAATTAGCTGACAAATATGTATTAAAATCGAGAGTTCTGGAGGGGGGAGGGCTCTTAGCCCTGTATATAAGTAAAGAAGTTTATATTCTTTATAAATGTGCTTTCGTTTTGAATAAACTCGTCCTTTAATTTCAATAATGTTTTTACATCTTAGCGAGATAGCACTGCGGACTTCCTGACATGAGCTTGTGGAACCTCGGGGTTCCGCGGACCACACTTTGGGGAACTCTGGTTTAAAGTATTTGAAGGAGATGGTGCATTTCAAAGGGGACTGAAAGTCAGCTAAAACAGAGTTCTCAGCCCTTTGCTTATACTGCCATGCTACACGCAAAAGTAGTATCTCGCAGTTGAGCTAAAACTGAGTTATTACTCTTTAAAGTAAATAATTGAGTAAAAGAATGGAAATAAATTCATAACTGAAGAAATACGTACATAATTTAATAAATGAATGAATAAGTAAACGAAATGAGCTATTTCACTTTACCCCATCCACTTTGCCCCGTGTGCACTTGACAAATTACATTGGACATTTAAAATCAAAAAGTGCCAAATATATATTGAAAAAGGACTGAACTGGACATCAGTAGATCTCAATGAATAGTTTATATGAAAATTGCAAAAAAAAAATATTATTGTATAATAACAAGAAATATTTTTGAAAAACCACGAATATTACAAAATAGGTATCAAATTTTGAAAATGGCTTGTATAATTTTTTCGTTGATCTTTGGAGCTACATGACGTCACAGACATTGCGTTTTGTCCGGGGTGCCATCCGGAAATACTTATCGCCTTCGTTGGCGCCGTAGGTCGTATAACGCATTTGTACCCACTTACTTTTTGACAGGAATCAACTACATGTCTAGGAACTTAGTTAAAGTATTGCTAGACAGATGGTTTGCGCCACCATATGTATTTGATTGAGATGATACTTTTTCAAAATTTTTGAAAAAATATTTCCCGTTCTCAAATGACCATATAATTTTGAATTTATGTAAAATACGTCACAAAGGGCCACTTGGTGGCGATAACTCAATTTGGTTAAAAAGTGCACAGATACGACTTTTGAGTTTAGCACGGCAGTATAAGCAAAGCATAGACAACTATCTGAAGAAAATCATGACTTCTTACTGCGCAGCAGAACTTCTTGAGTCGTTGAATAAACAAACGGTTGATGGTCTTTTTCTTTCTTTTTTGTTATTCTTTCGGCTTTTGGGCTGAATAATCAGTCTCCCCATCACGGCTATTGTTCTTTGTCAGAGTAAAAAGAATACCTTTCCACTGAAAAATGAAGCAAAACTACACGCTCGTTCAAGGCCTAACTCGGAATTTGAGATTATTTTTCGAAACGGATGTTCTTATTTCCTTGTTTTGAAGCGGGTGTTCTGAATGCCTTTGGTCACGACAACCAAATGTCAATATAAATCTAGAACTTGGTGAAAAATAAGAGCTGGAACCACTTAGCTAGTTCTGGCGAAGAGAAAAAAAATTACGGACATTGTATAGAAAAACAATATTCTTGAGATTGATTTAGGTATCGGAAATTAATCTGCGGAATTGTTCCTAGAAACTTTTTTCGAGCATTGAAGAGTTTGTTATTGTTTTTAAACTTTTGATATGGGTGTCCTTGATGTGTCGTGTGCCATCGATTTTTATTCAGTTTGAAGGTAGAAAGATGCTGAACGCTGAAGAATAATCCCAATGATTTAAGTTCGACTGAGAGCTAAAGGAAAATTGAAGATTCATTCGAAAGTTTAATAAATAAAATTCTAATGAATAAGAAAGTATTTTTAAGGGTTAAATAAATTCAAGGGAAAGTTTGATGAATAAGCCTCAAATCCACTTGCCTAACGTAATGAAGACTAAGGTAATGAAAATTCTAATGACTAAATGAAAAATCTAAAAGCAGACGGAAAAACGGAAACTGGAAGGAAAAAAACTTATACGTGAGGGTAAAATCCGTATCACAAAGCAAAAGGGGCAAAAATGACTAAGAATAAATTCTTAGAGCAGGCCATCATGATGAAATTTTCCTGGAATTGGAGGCTAGTGTATGTGTCAATGCAAACAATATTGAAAAATAACAAAATCCGCGCCCACTTTTATGTTAACCCCTTGACGATCGGTAAATTTTCAAGAAAACGGTCATAAAAGTGCCAATTTTTTATCTCTGAAAATTATATGAAAATATAATCAATGAATAACATATATGCATTCTTTTTTGACTTGCTTTTAGGTTGAAATTAAAAAAAAAAAAAAAAGTTTAAGGAAAAATCAGCATTCAGGGTTACTATGACTTACTGTTGGTTTTCCAACAAGCACGGAAAATTTAAAAAGATATGTGCTTTAAACAACAAAAAAGAATTTTATTTCAATGTAAACAAAGCTAAATAATTTTTTCTTGAGTGATAAATCGCAAAGAATGAGATACACCGGCCGACAATCTGGAAAGAAATTCGGGCAAAAGAAATGAACACTCCACACTCCATCCCGGAAATATCACGGCAGCGAGAAATGAGGGGCGGAAACTCAGCCCGTGATTTTGACGGGAGCGAGCGAGAAGGGGTTAAATACCATTATTTTTCAATTTTTGGGGAGGGAATGTTTGTCACCTCCTGGTCCCTCTAAATGACTGGACAGTCAGAAGCAAAAACAGCTATTGATTCCGTGAAAATTCTGATGAGTAAGGGTAAAATCTTAATCACAACAGAAGAAAATCTAATGACTAATGCAAAATTCTTAAGAGCTGTAAAGAAATATTTAATTATTATGGACATTTATGGTAGTTTTGGATAATGTGGGTCAAAGAAAATTAAACAAAATGTATTAAAATAAAGAAAGAAAATTAAAAACTACCCCCCCCCCCCTCTCTCTTCAAATCGTGGCATAATTTGTTTATAACCCTTTGTGAAAAACAACTAAGAAAAAAAACAGTATATTTAAATGAATAAGTCGGTAGTTGGGTATCCAAAATAAATAAATATGTTAATAATTTACGATTTTTTGATAGAGAAGTCCATGAGAAATCAAAGTGGAAGATTTATACCATCGCTTTCTTGGCACAAAAAGCTTTTGACACCATAAGATAAGAAACTAATTGCATCCATAGCAGAAGTGAAAAATCTATCACTGGAACACTGTCGGAAGGAATGATAATAGCTGAAATGAAATAAATAAATACACGGCCCTTAAACTGAGTAGGAGGATTGATGTCTTCATTTAAAAGCGTCAGACAAGTTTAGCGTGGGGAGCGAGAATTTGAGTGTTTCGTTAAAAAGATTACATTTTGAGGTTGTTTACGGCATTAGGAACATGACAGGTGTGATAGCAGTAACGAATTATTGGAGTAAGTCTTTTATTGTTGGAAAATACGTATGGCACGAGGTTTTAGATGAAATTTAAATGATTTATTTGTTCAACAGAGTTAAATCTTTCTGATATCACCTTATGATGTTGGAGGAATTCTAGATGCATTGTTGGAGAAAGGTTACTCAATGCGTATTGTGTTCCAGCTCTGGAAAAATAAATTTATCACTTCATGATAGTTAAAAATGAGGAGGCGGTAGAAGAAGATCTCGATTGTTGAGTTCCTCCTTGATGTGGAGGGAATAATTATGATCTCAGTGGGAATATAAACTGGTTCCTTGCGGTTTGCAGAAGAGATAAGGGGAAAGGGTTTTTGATCACTTTCATCACTGTTCGGAAACTGTTAACAAACTACTTCATCGTTATAATCTTAAATAGAAGTTCTAAAAGAGTCTATGAATCATAAAATATAAATGAGATCAGGTCTAAATTAAGGCATTGGTACTTGGAGCACTAGCCAAGAGCATCATAGTTTGGGGACACGAAAATTGTAGAGAAAGGTTTTGTTAGAGCAAGATGTAAAGATCATGTCTTGAAAGAAATAAATTTCCTCAGAATTTTGATATCTTTAACAAATCCAAAAGTCACACCAGGTTTTACACTTCATTGCACTTTCAAGTTGAAAAAAGGCAAATTACAGTGAACTCTCACTTATGCGCCGGTCCAAGGGACCAACAGAAAAAGGCGCACAAGTGAGAGAGACACATAAGTGAACAAGCCTATTTAAAAGTCTAAAACGCTATATAAGTTCTAATAAGAGCATGAATAAGAATGTTTCTATAGAAAATGGTCATATTACTACGGTTTAGCAACTACTGTATCCTAACTACAATGATAAGGAGAAAACAAAAATTGTAGCATACGTAGTCACAAACTGGTCCCTTTCGAACCGATCCATAATAAATAATTATCCCTCTCCGAGCTCTATTTCATGTGGAAAAAATGCCTTCCGTGAGCAATAAAAGCGGAAGATTAAAGAGGAAAATGAAGAAACATGCTCATTTTTTAGGAAAATAAGTTTAATTGTTTGCATTTTACGAAAAATTAGACGCATAAGTGAAATATATATCTTTAGAGCGACGTATAAACGAATGAAATTATTATTATTTTACTATGAAATGTTCCGGGACCACTGGAAATCGTCGCATAAGTGAAAAAGGAGCATAAATGAGGCGGTGTATAAATGAGAGTTCACTGTAATATCTGTACCTCAGAACCAGACTAACGTAAGTCCATTTTCGTCATTTTTTGGTAGAGGGGAAATACGATTGTGGAATACATTGTTTTTCCCCTCTACTGAAAAATGACGAAAATGGACTTACGTTAGTCTGGTGCTGAGGTACAGATATGTTTCCTATTTATGTCTTATCACTTCGATTATAATGTTGCTAATTTCCTTGCAGTGTATGGTGTCCGAATCAAACGTACTCAAATTGAATAGTCAATTTATAAAAAAAAAGTTAGTGTTACGATGGTAATATTGGCAGAATTTGCCAGCTAAATTCTTAAAGTTTGTAGGATTTTTTTTTTTTTTTTCGCGTCTGACTCGCCTGCGCTTTCTATTGGGAAACAAATTGAGAAATAGCGTTTCCGTTACAGAAGACACAAGCTGTTCTGTAGTACGCAGTGTAAAGCACAAATCGGGAATTACAGTGTAAAGAACGTTTCAAACAGTTTGTAAAAGAAATCTACCTCAAAATAGGAGCATTTCGAACATTCTTTGCACTGTTGTTATGGATTTGTGCTCTGCATTGCAAGCAAGAGAACAGCTCAAGTCTTCTCTTATGGAAACGCCTTTTTTTTCATTTGTCCCCTAATAAGAAGCGCAAGCTCATCAGACGAGACAAAAAAAAATGTCGATCAACTTTAGAATTCAGCTGCCAAATTTTGTCAATATCACCCTCGTAGTGCTTTATTTTTTTTTTTAAATCGACTGATTCGCACACCCTGAAAATATGTATCATATATGATATATGTATTGTAATGTAAGACACTACCAACTTTAGCCCGGGAAGATAATACGTAGGTATCAAACTATTCGTTGCACAATATATGTTATAGGGAGTGCACTGCGCATGTACTGTAAATAATAATATTGTGTCAATTATTCACATTTTCCTCATGAATTTGATGTTTTTACAGGCCCGATCAAGCAGCTTAAACAGGACGTCCAGCAAGGATCGTCACTCTCAAAACCTGTCATATACCCCAGCCACTCCCCGTGTAGTCCATCGGAACAGCAGCCGACATCCACAGTCATCAGATGTTTACCATTACAGGTCCTCCAGTCTTTCACGTAAGCCATCACCATCGCCAAAGAGAGAAGTTCGCCAACCACCAGTAGAGAACCCATCGCCAAGAATACCTAACGGGTATCAGAACTCGGATTTCAAGAATACGCCACAGGAAGTGAAGCCAAGACCTAGGTATATGAAAGTCTTTTTATTTCTCTTGCTGTTGTTGTATCTAATCCTACTTTAGCGAAAGTAACATCTTTTGACCAACTCCATAAACCTATGCATTTTTGGGCCCTCCGAAGCAGCAGAAGGGTTGGAGTACAACTGGCTCTTATCATAACTGCTACAGAAAAAATATGGGGAGTGGCTTGATTCACATTGCATTTCGGACATAAAGAATAAACTTAAAGACCAGCCATGGAATTTCTCGTTGCAGCAGTTATTACTTTATTGAAGCCCCATTTAATACCAGCATATCAAAATTGAATTTACATAACAGTGGCACACAAATGAGGGGAGCTAAGGGGCTTACGCCCCTCCCAGAAGCATGAAGATGAATCCCCTTGATTGAACCAAACTACTTAAAATGCGTTTTTTGGATTTGATTTTTGCAAATTTCCGAGATGTAGCTCCCAACCTCCTTCTTCATTTCACCAAAAATGACTGCAGTTTTTTCTTTAGAACTTCAAATTCGAAAACTTTCTGAAGGAGGGCCCCCACATAGCCTCCCGAAAACAATCCTGGGTGCGCCACTGCTACATAATGTCAATATACAGGCGGGTCCATCCATGTTGCAATCGACCGAAAACGAAACTACCATTTACGAAATCTCAGAAAATGAAACTGAAACTCATCGAAATAACACCCTAAAAATTTCAACGACGCAGTCGTCGCCATGTCACCTCCTACTCATAGGCTTATTTATAAATATAAGAAAAAGTCACTTTCAAATGTTTTGAAGTGTTCCCCTAATCCGATTTCGTCCGATTTTGAATGTGTTAATTCAGTTTTGGTAGAAGAAGAAATGAAAAGCTTTCTATTGCAATTTTGCCCAAGGGTATATTTTCCTTAGTTTGTCTAAACTAGATGGCTTACTAACAAAAATAAATTATTTCAACCTTCGCTGAAAAACGAACTAATTTAAAATATTACTTATCAAGACAATCAGAAAGAAAACTTAGTATATCTCAATTATAAATGCGTATTTTCTCACGTAAAAAATGCTTTATTCTAATTTATTTAATTTTTCTGAATGATCTTTTGGAAAGATTTTCCGTTCCCCCCCCCCCCCCCTTCAGTGAGGGCAAAGAACAACAGTCCTCTTTTTCATTTCAAGTTTTCTGAATTGTTATTGAGTCTGTTTTTGGAAAAATCTTTTCAGTATAAATTTACATAAGATTTAAAACTAAATATTTCTTAAAAATTATAGAGAGAGAGCATTCTTAAGGTTCTTCTTTTTCTATTGTTTATTTAAGCAGTTCAAGTAACGACATTGAAATATGAAAAGGGCTCCAATCCGTTGATTATAAAACTAGTTTGTTCCTAAATAAAAATTGCTTTTTGTGAACTCAAGCAGAACCATTAATGGTGTGGTCAAACATATGTTTGTTAATTCGTGTATCTTGGAGAAAAGTAGATTCACCAAACCAGATTATCATTCCATCTACGCTCCTGTCAAACTGTGTGCGTGGAGGGGGGGGGTTGTCTCGCGTCTTCACCTTCAACAGTCATTCTATCCTCCCTCTAGTTTAATAGGCATTATACAGAATTTTAGAAACATTTGATAATGCTATACTACAATGCAACCTTTCTTGGCAAAAACATCGTGACGTTTGCGTGACGTTAGCCTATGAAAAACGAGCTAGATGAAACGTCATAGCCTATTTGGCGAATTAGAGGAGATCGCTGACTGCTTGTGAACTCTTATTGGCTCCACCCGTAGTGACGTCACTGCCAAGTTAAGTTGCATTTTAGTATAGAACTTATTATGACAAAATTTAAGAAAATTTTTCGCAATCATACATTGAGACAAAACTATTATAGTAGGGGAATGTGGGGCAAAGTGAAATAGCGGGCCAAAGTGAAATGATAAAATATTTTTTAACAGTTTGAAGTGCCACCAATCTACCAATATTTTAACTAAGTCCCTCGATATGTAGTTGATTCTCGTAAAAAAAATATAAATAATTCTGAAGATCATCAAAAAAATACATACAAGCCAGTTTCAAAATTTTATGGCTTTGTTGTAATTTTCGTGGTTTTTGAACAATATTTTTTGTTATTATAAAATGATAAAATTTTCGTTTCCATCATTTTAAGTACAGTAAAACGGGGTGAATTGGTATTTTTCAGGTTTGATTGTAAAAAAAGTAGTCAAAAGATTTTTTTTCAATTTGATTTTTTGGATAAAAACTTCGGTCTCGCTTTGCTTTTGATATTCTAAGCAAAGATAAAACATGTTGAACAGTTATTATTTATATATGTGTGATGATTTAAAGATGTTTCGATTCACCCAGCTGAAAGGGTCAATCGGAACACATGCTAAAAGTTTTTTCAGTTTAACTTATGATAGTTAAAAGCAGCTCACTTTGTGTTAAAATGAGTAAAAAACCGAAAAAGCGACGTTTAAAAACTTTTAACTTCATCTATTTGTGTTTTTAAACGTCGCTTTTTCGGTTTTTTACTAACTTATGATAGGTTTCACAGATATTAGTAATATTGACGGAGGATAATAAGAACAGATAGTTACTGTCAAATAAGAGTTTCATTTCTATACCAGTAAATTTCTATGATTTGTCAAAATTCAAAAAAAAAAAAATTAACTTATGAAAAATTAAAATTAATTTTAAGAAATGCTTTTGAATTGAAATACAAATATTTAACATAAATTGAAGTCACTCATGTCGTTCACAAATATGTACTTGTTCTGAAAACTAGCAGTTGTGGCTCGCATGGCTTAAGTTTTTTTCAAAACATTTTTTGGGATGAACGCTGCCTTTTTTTCAGTCTCTTAAAATCCCTGAGTATCGGGGACCGTCGTGGAAAATTTTCCCACTTATTCATCATTGTCTGTGTGCTGGACTTTTGCTACATAAAGTCGGTATGACTCCCCCCCCCCCTCCCCCATGTTTTTTTAAAAAAAAGTTAGCT
>JAXGGA010022542.1:0-14810 GCA_038373865.1 Uloborus plumipes
CAAAAAAAAGAAAGAAAGAAAGAAGTAATTTATAGCTCATATATCTTTGGAAAATGGACAAGTGCAGAAAGCTGTCAGGTTTTAAAGAAACGTGTTTCAAATTAAAAGGTTTTCTTCGGATAACAATTATTTTACAATGTGTTTTCTTCTTGTGATCATAAAAATTACAGCAATTTTCTTTTAGACCGAAACGACAAATTGTCAAATTACTCAATACTGATTTTATTTAAAAAAAAAAACGAAATATTACCTATCATGAAAGAATGGACCACATCAGAATATATTTTTCGCTCAGGCAAAATTCAAATGCTTGAGATTTCTGCAGTTATTTGTATGTCTTTTGTGAATTTATCTTTTAAAATTCTTTTTTCAGTTTTTATGAAAGTGAATAAAATTTAGAAACTAATATCTAGATTTTTATAGAAAATTACATTTGTCAACCGTATCAAAATTGGCAACAATGTCACCATCAAGCTAGGTAGATTTAAAACAATCAAGCTTCAGATTCCAACAAAATAGTAAAATTGTGATTGATAAAAAAAATAAAAAAAAACTCAATGAGTGAACAAGATACTTACTCTACTTACTTACTCTACGCTTTACTCTTTACATTTCATGAGCAATAATAATCACATCAGTAAAATGTGTGAGAAACGATCTTTCCAAATTATTATAATTCTAAAGAAGACTAAGTGGACAATATCTTTGTATCTATTAAAGAGCAAGTATTACAAGCAAATAACTTACATGTATATGAATTTAATATGTTAAGCAATTAAAAAAATTAAATTATTCAAAAAATGTTTTAGCTCATGACTAATTTCTCGTGTTTAAAAAAAGTTATAAAACTTTAAACTACTAGTAACACATCCATCTAAATTGTTATAGAACTTTTCTGTGAAACTAAAGACATGCCTGCAAAAAGGTTAGCCAAAGATCTTGCACAAAAGAGTTATAATGCTTTTTGAAACCAAACTAACCAAAGCTTTTATTGTAAACCATATTTTTCTTGTTAGTTTTGCTATACTGTCGTTCTCTAGTCCTTTTTGGGTTCTTTTGGGAGACATAAGAAGTAGGTTAACATTTTAATGAAAATATATCAATAATACGAAACTTCATTTTTCACTCCACCCTTACATTATTTTCCAGATTATACCATAGACTATAGCATCGTTCGCACGTGGAGGGTGGAGTACATCCTTTAAATGCGATCTAATTTTCAAATTTGGTTGAGGGACATGAACGGAAACTTTTAAATTCATTTCATTAGTGTTGATGAAAACATTTTCTTCTATCTATTTTAGTCTACCCTTACTGCACACTTCGTCGCTATGGAAGAATAACGCTGCAACTCAAAAAAATTGAAAAATGACATTTTTATATCATTTTGTTCAGAAAAAATCGCTCTTTATGATGAACAAGGTTACAACTCAAAAGTGTCAAAAATATCCGCTAGGGAGCAATTTTTGGAGAACACTGATGTAACTCAAACTACCTTCACTCTTTTTAAAATTACGTCATTAGTTAAAATTCCATTGAAGTCAATCATGTTACATTAGAAAAGAGATTAAAATGCGGTTTTTTTAATGCTAGTTTCATTAAAATAGTCGCAATAGTTTTGAGCACAAGCGCGATAGAAGTTTCTGAAAAGTTAAAAATTGCTCTCTTGAAAAATAGGCTTTTTTGAGTAGCAGCATTATTCTTCCAAAGCGACGACTTGTGGATAAAATCAGACACAAGGAAAATAGCTTCTGTGAAACACTTGAATATCACTTAGGTTGGAAAGACCATGTCTGACGTATAGCAAAAGGGATATTTGCTAGGGTGCACTTTGCTACTAGCCAATAGGTGAACGAGCTAGGGGCAGACATAAAACCGGTAGTTGGATCAAGGAGCTCGAACCCGTTTTTCATATAGTCTTTGACAAAAATGATGATTAGAATGAGGGTTAGTTAAATTATTTTCGAGTATAGTATCCCCTTTTTCTTTTTTCCAAAAAAAAAAAAAAAAAAAAACAGATTTTGCCCCGAATTTGGTATTATTCAACTTCGCAGAGATGGCCTATGACTCCTCCTTTTTTCAGGATTGTCCATTTTTAAGAAGGGGTGATACGCAGATGAAAATTGAGGAATGGGATTCAAAATTGCGGCATTGGATATAAAGCTTGAATCCGTCATCTTGCTTACCTTTAATTGGTCTCCCAATTTGAGAAATTAGCCAAAGAGGAACGTATTTTAATTTTTGCACAGTCGAGAAAGATTTCTCATTGGATATAAGAAAGTAGGTGGGTCTTGGTTTTATATTTTTCCGCAGCCATTGGCCATTGACTGCAGCGCCTCCAACTGTTCATTTAAATTTAAAAACAAAATGGTAACATAAGGGTTGCAATAAAGAAAGCAAAGACTTGTTTTCCCTTCTTCGGCAAATGCAGGTGTGGCTCGAAGAATTATTTAATACTAGGTGACCCGTGCGGAATTCCGCAAAAAGAAAAAAAAAAAAAAAAACCTCTAAACTTAAAATTTAATACGACAATTTTTATTGGCTTCATTTGCACAACATCGCCATCTATTGCCGTCGTTCTGACAACTTTTCAAAGAGATCAAAGACACGTTCACTTTTACAACTACTACAAAAGTGATACCCTATATTAAAATCAAATACCCAAGGCTACTACTAAACTAAATACTAACGTTATCGCAAAACTACCATAGTATTTTGAAACAATAAAAGTTACAATTAAGGTTTACCGAGCTAAGCCTTGGCTTGAAATGTCGCATTTAAAATTGATTTGAGCAACAATGTAACGATTTTGACAGTTGAGCAAAAAATTTAACTTTTTCAAACTTCAATCGCTTATAAGTCGCTTAAACGTGATTTTCGAGATTCTCGTTACGCGGCGCTAGCGGAGAAACGTTCTAAAGAACGCATTTTTTTTAATCTTTCGAATGAAATCAAAATGGAGACGATACGACAATTATTTCGCTAGATAGAGTCAATTTTGTGTCCAATAATTGAACTTCGAATAAAAAACGAACCGACACTTTTTAGAGGGTGGGTCTAATTTTCGTCAATAGCCCGCGGGATAAGCTTCAAAATCATAAATTTTCTTGCAATTCGATAAAGAAATGAGCGAGTTTCGACCGGGTATAGGATTCGGCTTAGAGAAATAATATATGGAGATTTCATAAAACTTATCATCAGTCAAAATGTCGTTAAACTTGCAAATATGGCACACTGGAGTTTCTTCCTTCTCTACCTATTTTAAGGAATAGACTCGTTTTCTCATTTGATTGACACCGGCCATCTCGTCGTGGTTGAATAATAGCCAACATTTTGAAGCTTAGAATCGGCTACCTCATTTTTAATCTCCTTTTAAGTGACGAAATAATTAAGATAAGGTGAATTTTTTTTTGTATCTTTAAAACTTTTGTATATTTTAAAATAAACACCAAATAAGGTAAATATACAATAAATTTTAAAAGTAAATAAAGAAAAAGGCATGTAACAAAGGAACAAAATGGTTGAATAGAAAAAAGAGTTTGGAGATATTCACGTAAGTAAATAATTAACGTTTACTTAAGAATTAAAAGGGTAACAAATGCTTGAAAAAAGAAAGAACAAAATAACTTACCATCCGAATTCGCAGGCACAGTTGCTTCCCCTCTTTGTAAAAACACGACAAACCCGAAAAGGGCTGCAAAATATTTCATTTCTAAAATTAATTTTAACAGATGATTGCGAAGAATTTATGAACATCTTTCATCCTTTTTATATGTCTTGATTTTTTTTATCGAAACTTGAAAAAGGAAAAAGATAGTTTTATCGGAAATTTTGAGATATCATACGGAGCACGACTACTTCTGAAGATATTTGAATAACAATGGAAAGAAAAAGTCGGCTATTTATATTTACTGTCAGTTGAAAAAAAAAAATTCTAAACAAAAGCACCTACAAAACATTAGTAAAGTAGGATTTGAAATTCTATCCATCCTATTATCGGTTTTTTAAATTATTTGAACTTATTACTTTATTATTACTTTATTTTTTTTGTAAAGTTTTTTTTTTTTTTTTGGTTAAGTTCTGTTAGGATCACTGATACGGGACCTTCAATGAACTAGATTTCAATGGGCAGGTATCTGCAAATATTTTATGAATTTTT
The DNA here is from genome assembly GCA_038373865.1 of Uloborus plumipes. Taxonomy (NCBI): domain Eukaryota; kingdom Metazoa; phylum Arthropoda; class Arachnida; order Araneae; family Uloboridae; genus Uloborus; species Uloborus plumipes. The sequence goes on from JAXGGA010022542.1 coordinate 4,160, forward strand.
GTATTTCTGCCATTCTATCTCATCTCAGTTTTATTGTACAAGCATGCTTATTTAATTTGGGCTGAAAATATGCATGTTTTGTCTTCATGTGTCAATATTTCATTGCCTTTTGTGGGAAAATAAAATCACGTTCTTTCAAATAAAACTAAAGTTTAATTTTGTAGATACTGCAATTGACCTTCGCATCGCAATATAGGGTAGACCGATCAGTGAACGAACATCTCTCAATTTTTTTGAAAATATAAGGTGTTAAAAAATTTACCGTAGGTGAATCGGCCGAAGAACTTCTTTCTACACATTTACATTAACCCATTAATGCCTAGCGTCCCTTTTTAGGGACGGTCCAAAAAAGGGTCTGAATTTCCCCAAAATAAACATTTCAACCAATTAATAGTGTTCAATTAGTACCTTGGTATTGTTTCAATTCGTTATCAACAAATTGCAGCACATAACCATTGTAAAGTGTGTTCTGTAGCAGTTTTAATATGATCTTTATCAAAAATGACATTGTTCACAATCTCAAGAAAAAAAGCTGAGTTTTCAAAGTTATTCCCAGGTTCCCAGTCTATGTTCATTGCTGATTTTATTTCTTCTTATAAAATGCCTTTTTAAATATTATATCGTAGGCAAAAAAAATTTTTTAGTAAAAAAAGTATGTACCCTCTGGGGTCTATAGTAACTTTTAAGGGACAATTTTTCTTTCCTTAAAAAAAAAATATTTTTTACATAATATTTATTTTATTATTTTTCCTGTCCATTAAACATTGTTTGTAAACAGTATACAAAATATCTTTGGAAAAAAATGTCAGGCATTAATGGGTTAAGAAAATGACTTGAAAATATTGTATTTGTGGTAGGGGTGTTCATTAACTGTGGTATGACCCTTTTTTTTATTTTAGCCCCCTAATAATACCTTATGTAGAACTATAAAATCTCTCCAATTTTTTAAAAAATAGTTAGGGATGTCGTCTAACGTGTTTTTACTGTCATATGGCAAATGCTGCAATTTTTCACTAAGCTGTGAAGTTCATAATACATAAGGTAGTCGGTCTACCTAATGTGGTAAGAGCAATAAATACAATTGCCTGTTAAAAACATATCTTTCTCCTGCCCATTGCTGTCCCATTCGCAGAGGAGAAAACAGCATTGTGGAAAACCCAAACAGTTAAACTTCGCAGCAGTTTAACTTGGCAGTGACGTCACTACGGGCGGAGCCAATAAGAGCTCACAAGCAGTCAGAGGTCTCCTCTAATTCGCCAAGTAGGCTGTGACGTTTTATCTAGCTCGTTTTTCATAGGCTAACGTCACACTGTTGGCTCCGCCCGTAGTGACATCACTGCCAAGTTAAACTGCAGCGAAGTATAATAAAATTCGTTTGATTTAATTTTAGGCGAGAAAAAAATATCCCACTCTATGAATTATACTAAATTTTATCTAATAAAACTTATGAAATTCCATATGTTTCCTTTATTTTGACTGAATATGATAGTGATACCGAAGGCTACACGTTTCTATCATGCAATTGGATAGCTTTTGCACTAATTTCGAACGATTTGATACTAAGTCTCATCTGTTTGATGCTGAAATATGAGCATATCTATTATAAAGTCTATAATATTACCCCATACTAAATAATTTTTCTTTAGAGTAAAAATCTATAAATTCTTTCTCTTTGCATTCAAATATAAATACACAGAAATGGATTCAATTCAGATAGAGTATATCACGAAAATTGATGCCATTAAGGCAGACAACCATGTCACCACCGCAGTAATAGCAAACCTGACTATTTATCTCTACATTTATTTTCTTTATGACAAGATTTTAATTTTTAACTGTTTTTTTTTTTTTTTTTTTTTTTTTTATCATTGCGCGATAAACACGAGAAAAATAAATAAGTTAATGATTACACAAAAACTGTGAGTGTTAGAAAAATTCTGATTGGATCAAAAATTACCATAGATGCACTATGAATGTTTCATTTAATAAAATCTATGGTGACCACTGACCAGTGTAATTGGTATTTTGTCCATCAAATTTCGTTAAGATACCGACCAAAATTAATTTTGCTTCATTTTGGTTTCAGTTTTGCATAGAAGGCATTTAAATCTAAGAGACTGAGGATGAATTCAAAAACAAACACGGAATTAAAATGTACGTAGTCTTTCTTGCTGTGGAAAAAATTGCAGAAAATTTCCGACTGAGTTAAGTAACTAAAATAAAGAAAATACTCTGATATTGATTTATTTTTCCAAGTCACATATTCTATTCCAGTTACTTAACTGAATCGTTATAGCATATAAGGAAGACGAACACATTCCAGCTCTCATGGGGCTTTTTTTTTTTTTATCTTTTTTGTATTTTCTTCAGAGTACTATCTCGATTGTTTCCTTTCAATGACACTGTAATCAGGATAGAAACAGGTGTAAATCTGATCGCTTAATCTCTTAATCTGATCTTTTAATGACTGCAAAGTGTCTTTAATCGATTTACGCAATTGAATATGGTCTTGTATCTATAAGTTATCTGAAAAAAAAAGGAAGACAAGAGAGTCAGAAGATTTCAGATTGGCACATTTTTATTTAATACTAAATACTTCAACAAAGAAAACATACATAAAACGTTCTATATGCGAATACTGTTTTCAATACAGAATGGTGACTTGTCATTTGTTCTGAGGAAAAACTTCGATTTGATTGGCAGACCTTCAACCGGGTGAGCACGGAGTCCCATTTCTAGAACAGAGAGTTCATCAGGAGGGCATAAGCCTTGTTCGTAATCCACGTAGCTGTGGCAATGAACTGCCAGAAATCGACAACCTTGACTGTGGATGGACTCGAGAAAGTATTGGTTTGCTCGTTCGTGGTCGCAGCCGTTGGATAAATACTTCATTGTAACTAGGAAAGAGAAAGAAGATTATGTTAGTTATTTCCTGAATTGTATCTCAGAAAGACAAGTTTATCAATTTTAATGCATAAGGTTATTATTTTTCAGTGCGGTAGAAATAAAAATATTACTCTTGAACGTTTTTTACAGGCCTGAAACTCTCACCCCAACCCTCTAAAGGCAATATGTAACGCAAGTTATGTTTGTGATTATATGTGTTGGAATTGTGCACTCAGTAAATATTTCTCTGGAGTGAGCAAATCCTTTTTGGAATCGCGAGAAAACAAAACTCCGCAAAGACCTGTCCCTTTCTTCGTTGTCACGTGACATGTCTTTGCATTTCTCTTGACATGTTAACTCATAGGCGATTTACGGTTATTATTCGTATGTAAGAATCTCTATAAGAAGCTACACAAAGTGTTTCTCACCAAAGAAAAAGCAATAAATATCATTCTGACTCGGTTGAAATTTGGTGGTGGAACGATAAGTCAAGTGACTATCATACAAAAACCTGTTCCATATTGGCAACTGGTAAGCAGAAATGTTATAATTCAGTTAATGTCTTCCTTAATGTCCTACAAAAATATCCTTTCTTCACATTTAAAGCTGTGGGATATCACTTTTGACTTAGAACCAAAAGATCCCGTGTTCTCCTTTGCCTGCAGTTAGTGCTTGAAATTCTGAAATTCTTTCACCTTCAAGGAAGTATTGAATTCTAAGTTTAAGTGCAACAAAAGCATTGCCCTTGGCGAAAAGATTTTTGTTCATTGTCATGTGCTTTTCGGCTAATGGTTAACTGTTCGGATATTTATGTTTCCTGATTTTCCGTTAAAAATTAAACATGAATAATGACGGATAATCTAGAGCTCAGAATAAATAGAAAACACGGAAGTCGAACTATAGTTCTTTAGACCTTACAACATTATCCAATCCATCGGTATAAAAAATAAATAACTAAATAAATGAAAAAAAAATGTAAAGAAAAGCAGAGGTGGTCCTGGCCTGTGACCAACTTTCGAATTTGCGGTCACACCCTGAGACAACATACGCGCTAATTAGCAGTTACCATAAGTCACACAACGGATTGTCGTCCATCACTTGAGTTAAGAGAACAACAGTTTGCAGAAATGTAGCGTATTTCCGCAACCTCGATAGAGATTTCCCTACGGCTCCATCGTTTTTGAATCCGTTTTAGTAGGTGTAGGTGTAATTATTCATGTTTCATTCAATTGTCGCGATTCGTATTATCAAGAGTAGATTAAAAAAATACTGACTGTTTCTCAGAATAATATTTGATTAAAATATATGTTGACGTAGATTTTTCTCGGGTAGGTCTTGATATTTTTAAGCATTGTATAACTTGATGTAAGTATGCAGTGCAGTATTTACAAAAAAAAAAAAAAAAAAGCGGAACTCGCGTTTTGAATGGGGCGGGGGCGATCATCAAAAAAAGTTGATTTGAAATCCACTTATATTATATTTGTATTATTTTCACGAAATGAAAAAAAAATGGGGGACAGCCCCCCCCCCATTCCAAGGTCTCTCCTTAACCTCTTCCCGGCTTTTCCGGAGCTGGACTCGGGCAAGCGAAATGTTCCATTCTGGCTCATCCCGAGTGTAGCTCGGGCACTGTGAAAATTAACACTGCCCAACCAGTCTTTCTCGAATTATTTCACATGTTCCTTTTATAGTTTCGGATGCTTTTATTTACTATTGTTGCTACTAGATAACATAGCGAAACAGTGTTTTGAGCTGTAGATTTAAGATAAAAGTAGGCGCCAACTCTAAAGTATAGTGATTTCTGCCATACAGAAAGCCAACTTTACAGGTAAATACTCATTTATTACTCATTTATTTAAATAGATATTTTTACATTTATTTTTAGGAAATGTTGCATGCGAATGATGCTATTATGTTTAAAAAGATATGTATGTATGAAAATAAGCATAAAAAAATTGACATTTTTTGATCCGTAATCCCGAAATAAAATGAGCCTGGAAGGTGTTAACTACAGCACAGGATGTATTTGTGTACAAACATTGATATCTAAAAAATATTTATTTTATTCTCTTTTATTAATGCGCTTTTTGACTTCCCAATGTTGCTCGTAAATTAAAACTTAATTAAAGTGCTTGATGTCCTCACAATTTCCTTGATCTCAATGTTTTATTCAAACGAAAAAAAAAAAAAAACTTTCTGCCTTGAACATCGTATCATTATCATATATAGCCCTTGAGCTATATAGTAAGTTAGTAAACAACTTTATCTCTAGTTAATGAAATTTGAGATCATTTTCGGAATATCTACTCGGGAAAAAAATTGAGATGCTCGGATGATAAACGTAGCTGTTCCTTGGAGCAAGAGCAAGCAATATCAGATTTTGCGAAATTTAGTTCATGATAAATTTTTAGCGAAAACGAAAACTTTTTCGTGCAACAACAAGCAAATTGATGTAGCGTCCTAGTATTGAAGTTCATGAATCAAATTTATATAAGTCTTTGTTTGTTTCAACACTGAGTATTTTTATTTAGAGACTAGCGGTACCCGCACGGCTTTGCCCGTGGTATAAAATAAAATTTCATTTGTAAAATAATTGATATAGCAGAAGAAATGCTCTATTTTAGTTGTAATTCAACTATAATTCCTTCAAAGTATGATATAAAAATCTGGTATGGACCCCACGCTACTGAATTTTTATGTGTAAATTTCTTAGTAGATGCCTTAAGTGCTAAAATAGTGCTTGGAGTGAGCAAGATAACAGTTCAAACATTTATATCTCTAGTTTGCCGCGAAACAATGCAAAAAAAAAAAAAAATGTTTCACAATGATTAATCTCCTAAATATTGCCGATTTTAACATCATTCAGTGGATTTTTCGCAAAATATCGCCAATAGCGCCAAACTGAGTCCAAATATAAAAAGAAAGCAATTTTTTTCCCCAACTTGGTGATATGTCGCCAAATTGGCGGCAAATGCTTGACGACCAAAAGCTTGGCGATATATTGCCAAGTGGTCGGGCCAATTCATATCACTTTTGTCTGCATTGAAATGAACACTGATTTACTCCATAAAAGGGGTAAAACACCCCCTTGGAACATTCGAATGCAACCCCAAGGGAAGATGTACAAAAATAAGCCAAAAGAGAAAATAAGAACAATTTTGTTGCTCACAGAAACCAACAGAAATCTTACCAAAGTTTAAAAGAAGAAGAAAGTTTTATTTCCTAGCTTTAAAAACAAAACGAACGATGCAATAACGCAATTCATACGATATTTGGTTAATCTGTGCTTTAGGTACCCTTTTCTCGCTAAATGGGCGATAGGCGCGCCAAGCGTGGTAACCCTGGCTATTTTGCGTAGTTTCTCTCGGAGCTTTCACTTCCGCGAGACACGCAAAAACGCGCCAAGTAATGTCCCAAAGCATTTTCACCCGGAAAAGACAGGGTTGCCAGAGAATTGAAACAAATAAATACTACGCCTCCTCTAAAAAAAATATTACAAAGTAATACTGCTTCCAAACGTCGCCAAAATCAATGTTGCCAAAATGCAAAATCTATGAAAATGAAAAAAAAAAAAAAAAAAAATCCGCCAAATCTTTTAATTAAGTCATTAGTATATTGGAAACAGGGTTGCCGGAAAAATACTACGCTCCTTATTTGGGACGAAAAAATATTACCGTAGTATCAAAAATACTACGTCTGGCGACGCTGGAGGAAGAACGAAACAAAAATAGGTATGAACACGTAACCATGGTAACAACATGAAAAGTTGATTTCCGTTGATAAAATAATTCCTTTCATCTTTCTTTTCAAACAAATTTTATTATCGAGCTGAACCATTTTAGAATCGTTTGGCTTGCTTTACTGAAGGTAAGCCTTGAATTTCGAGATTCTAAAAACAATTAATACAGCTCTCCTGATGATCGTAGAAACTTCGAAAAAACTTCATTTTGTGCAGAAAATTTCAAGCTTTCGAATGACATAAGACTTGAAAATGTGTATGAAATATTTCTTCCGTATTTTATCGAATTTCCGCTAAGAATTCGAATAGAAAAAGAACGAAATGGAATGTTCGAAAAATCGCTTCGAGGTGCAAAACTACATGCTACAAACTAATTTTGTGCCAAGGGGCGTGAAAATCGACCGAACGGTTTTGGCGCTACGCGCGTAACAGACAGAAAGACAGACACACCTTCAGCTTTATTATTAGTAGAGATAAAACAAACACTTTCTAGTTTGGGGGAGTTTCCTTCAGTCAAAAGTACTACTTTTTGTTACTGAAATTGATAGAATGATATAAAAAAATAACATGGGCCCGGAAAATACTTTAATTTTCCCAACAGTTTATTTTTTATTAATTTTTTTAAATACCCTACATTGAAAACGGGACGTGGTTTTTGTGACGTCAGTGGTGCACTTATCAGCTCTCAAAACGCAACACGGATTTAACACCATTTTATTTGACTTGAGTTGTCCAATCGCAGGAATCGGTGACGTCACGGCCTTCGTCATCTCCCTACAACCAATTAGATTTCGCGCTTACGTGCACCACTGACGTCATGCGCAGAAGTTTTTTTTCGGAATAGCATCTGTGCACCGGTTAAAATAATTCATAAAAAATATATAACTGTGTCAAAAAATAAAAAAAATGGTCAATTCCTATGTTTTGAAGCATGTTCTTTCAGAAAAAAAAAAAACATTTGAAATTTCGAAAACTCCCCCCTTCAAGCGTGACTAAAGTAACTTAAAATTATTTGTGCATCACTAATGCAGTGCGAGACAACAATCCTTCTAAATTTTGCTGTTTTCTGGAGTAAAAACTCGATAGAATCCAGAAAAAAAAATAAAATTTTACTCCCACTTTTCTCAAAAGTTATACTTTTAAAATTGCTATTTTTCATTGCTTCAGAGTACAAATATTGTAGTTTGATATCCATCAATACTATGCTAATAATATTCAACAGTTGGAGATAAGCTAACCCCGTAGCATTGTACAAGTTATGCAAATCCTAATTACAGCATTGCGACGCTGTTAGGTTAGATTTTTCCTGACTATAGATACCTTTTACATAAAAATTCACTTAAGTATAGTAAAGAAAAGACTGAGTTATCAATGCATATACACAAACAGTTAAATCATATATAAACTCTTTATACTTTAAAATTGAGGGATGTCCCAACACAAATTTAAATCAATGTTCAAAATCTAAAGATTTTGCTGTGAAATCTTCAGAACTTCATTGAAACAAGATTTCGTTATTATAATTTGATTTTGCTATACTTTCCATTAAAAAAATGTTGTTTAGTTCATTTTAATTCGTCATTTTTTTGCGTTTTCTTGCAGAATACATGGGCTTACCACAAAGAATAAAGAAAATAGTTCTTACTATTTACGACAGCTCCAACGGTTGAATTACTTTCAGAAGTGTAAGAGCAGCCTGGTTGTCTTCTCCCGCCATTTGGATAAAAATCAATGTGACCGATGGGATCACCAAGGCCTAAACCTGTTAATAATAGTGATTAATTAATTTCCAGCAATTACTTATTCATTTTCATTAAATCCTTTTCCTGTATTGTTAATTTTTCCTTGGTAAAATAAAGGTTTTTGAAAATGGAATCAACTTCTAAGTTAGTGCACTGTTATTAAATGGGGATTAGAAAGAATAACTGTATTTAAAAGAAGCGGCAAGCACTGTGCATTGTGCAATATTCAGTAGTCCTCCCCCCCCCTCCTAAGAGTGTAGGCGCATATTCCCAAATTCTATTTGGCAATCCTAAGAACAGAGACCCCCCCTTCCAAGGCCGTATCCAGAAAAAAATTTCGGGAGGGGCCCAGTTTCGCACATTGCCCAAACACACATACATTTTTGTGTGTGTTATGAGTCTAATTTCTAGTTGCCCCCCCCCCAAAATGTTTGATGTGTGTGTGTGTGTTTTGTTTTTTTTTTCTCTCATTTCTTTATTCTTATTGTTTTCTAGAACTGACCCTTATTAGGGGTAGGGGTATCAAGAGGGATATGCAATGAGAACTTTTTTAAGTGGGGTAGAATATCCGTAATTTTAGGAGGTCCGGGGGTTTCTCCCCGGGTAAATTTTTGAAAAAAAGTTTTACAATTCTGCATTTTGAGGCCTTATATGGGGCAATTGGGACTTCAAAAACATGTTGGAAAAGTAGGCAAACAACAATCTCATAAATTTTCTGCATTCTTTTGCAAACTAAGATTAATCAAAGCATAAAAAAATGTTTAGTTTAACAAACGATTAACATTAAGTGACAGAGAGGAAGGACAAGGGAGGAGAAAAGATTAACACATTATCACTTGCTTACATGGGTTTTCACTATAGTTACATAGTAGTTTTTGATCAGTTCCCCAACTCACCGACAGAAACAGCACTTAGTAACATAAAATAACCAATAGTATAAAACATAAAATTCTTTAAAAGAAAAGTGTAGAGATTTAAAAAATAATTAACGACAGAGTAACATTCTGGCCATTTAGTTAATTCATAGTTTAATTACTTGATAAGAAATAGGATTGAAGCACTTTTAAAGGAGTTTCAAAAAGGTATTTAAGGATTTTCAAAGACTCTAGACCAGTTAAAATTCTTTAAAGCATTTCATTTGAACTTTTTAGTTTCTGACGTTTTAAAAGTTGATTGGACAGTCTTACGAAATTGTTAAAACTTTGAAAAACTTACTTTTAAAGAATAAAAATTGATATTAAAAAAATACTTATAACGACAATTTTCAATCACTAGTACTGCAGAAAACGAAAAAGAATACAGGAAGGGTAATATTTTTCTCGTGCTTAACATATTAATAAAGGAATCAATTACAAAGTAACTTCTAAAATACTGAATTAGGTATTTAATGAATAGTCAGAAATGAAACATGTGAGTCACAAAAAATTATTTTTGAAAATATGCTACAAAAAATGCTGGAATATGATTTTTGCATTACGCAGAATATTTTTTTAATCAAGGAGCTGAGTTTCCCACAACTTGATGCCCACCTCCCCATTTGTGTTAAAAACTTTAAAATTCAAAGTTTACAGCTATATTTAACAAAGCTTTCAAGGTTTTTAAGCATTTGTAAATGGAATTTTTTTAAAGTAACATTTGTCTAAGATTGGTGAGCGTCCAACAAAGTAGAGGGTCTGTGAACGTATTCGTTTTTGTGTGGTCTTGTTTATTGAAGACATATTTAGCTATTAAAATCCTTCGAGAGTTACAAATGCTTATAACTGGGGACCAACAAAGTACCCTCTTATTTGAATCAGGGCGGCGAGAAGCAATCTCAGCCTAATCGGAAACTAGGGGTCCGGCGATTAGGAGGTAAAAATCTGAGTGGTGTAAGTTTTGTAAGTTTTATGGGGGAGAGGGGGGCGCTGATCAAACTGACAAGTAGCTTGCTTTGAGCCTGAATATATTTGGGAAAGAGAGCTGGAAGTGCTAATGAGAGTCTTGTTTTCAAGTATGTTTTGCAACTAATGAAAATTTGAATTGTCTTTTTTTTTTTTTTTTGTACTTCAAATTTTTACTCATTTAATAGTTAAAAGAAACAAAAAAAAAAAAAAACTTTTTTTTGCCATTTGAAATTTAAAAAAAAAACGCTTTTTTTTCTGTTTTACATTGTAAAACATTTCGGGTTTCGGGGGGGGGCTCGGGCCCGTCGGGCCCCCCCTCTGGATACGGCCTTGCCCCCTTCCCCCGAAATACGAAAAGCCCCTAAAGCATACCATCCTCCTTGAAAATTTTAATGCCATTA
>JAXGGA010022543.1:0-14808 GCA_038373865.1 Uloborus plumipes
TGGGAGTAGGGTCAAGGTTCGGGGGAAGAAAGGGGGTATCAGCGGCGACCAGCAGAGAGGAAGTAGGGTTGCCGTAATTTTCGGAAAACTGCTCCAAAAAGCAACTATAATTTGCAATTATCGCCAAAATTTGGCGAGATTTGAAAATTCCCGGTTATCGAATAGTAACCTCTTTGGCTTCTTTTTTGAATATTTTGAGCACCGGAACGAGATTTTTTCGATGGTCTTCCTTTTAATTTGTGATACCGTCGATTTACTGAATGCATAATTTCAAAAAAATACACAAATAATTAGCAACCGTAGTTAATATTACATAAACTATGTGGTTTGGTCCTGAAAAGGACTTTTTTTTTCAAAAATAGGCAGTGCGAAACTAAAAAACTTTTTTCAAAAATGCAGAAACTTATCAAAGCGAAAGAACGCAGAAAATCACATGTAAACAAACGATTCTAAACAACTACAGTCACAGTAGGGCATAACTGTTGCCAAATAACAACTCAAAATAGTATTTTAAATAAAAATAATGAGGCATATTATTAAAATTTGACGTTTTCTGCTTTGTTTACATCTGAACAGCTGATTTTGACAGGAGTATCTGATGACAAATCGTTTTGTGTACTGACTTGAAACAGTTGTAACTTGGGTAAAAATTGCCCAATCGCTTAGCGGTTTTTTGAGTTTTGTAGAAAAATGTGTGGAGTACAATAAGACATCAAAACAAAATTTTGAATTTTTTGGTCAATTTTCGATGGATTTCAAGGTCCACCGTCCCCTTAAACGTGTTACGAATCATTGCTTTCTAGAAATAGTCTTTTTTTAGAATCTTGGAAACATTGTTAGATGTGCAGTTTTTCGATCCTGTGAGTGTAGTACTGAAAAATAAAATGATACTTTTCTTTTTTGAAAAAAAAAAAAGTAATGTTATTGGACAGATTCCCCCCCCCCCAAAATCAATTATTGACTAATATTGGAGATTTAAAAAGGAAAAGTTGCATGTCGTGTCCCTTTTTAACAAGCAAAGCAATTTTTTGCCACTCACCACAGCAAATATTGAAAGTTCTTTTAATGGGTTTTAGTTTCTTTCATTCATAGATTTAAATACTGTTGTAAAATTTTTGTCCTAAAATCCTTTAGGAGGCCTTAATAAGGATTTAAGTGTAAGTTAATTCTTGAAAATGATTATATGGTCAAAATCCATGTTAATATTCCAATGAGTGGAAAATTATGCATGTGTGTGTCAATGGGTATTTTTAAACACAGTTGATACTCGGTACTCGGCTGAAGTCCTACTTGGCTCAGAACTACAAGAAATACAGTAGAATTAACTTATCAAAAGTAAACAATAAGATTAATGGTTATAAAAGCAGGATATTCTGCATGGTAAACACATCCTGCATTGTAAGAATGAAGGCTTTCACAGCTGGAGTAAATACTAGTTACGGATTCCGGGCTGTTGTGCCGTGGTCTGGATGGCTTTAATCCATACGTTTCGATCGCAACTGCGGCGATCATCTTCAGTGGGTGTCGTTGATTTATTTGGCGACTGATGCGAAATTTCGAACTGCTGCAAGATTTTAAATTGAAAACGCAGCGCCCTCTACCTTCCGGCTCGGGATTGACAGATGACTGGATGCCAAAGCTTGTTAACTTTTACTTCTTCCTCCTTCTTGTTAAAATTATTTGGGTGTTACTAGCTAGAGACCCGTTGTCCGCCGCAGGAGTTTATAAGATCCCCTGTTCTTGTGGGTTAGTTTATATCGGGACGACAAAACGGAGTGTTAATACAAGAATCAAAGAGCATCAGAGAAATTGCCGGCTGGGTCAGACTGAAAAGTCGGCGATCGCGGAACACACTTTCAGTAATGGAATACATGATATAAAATTCAAAGAGGCCAAAATAATTTCACGGACTTCAAATATTTCCCCCAGATTGCATAGAGAGGCCATTGAAATTTTCAAACACCCAAATAATTTTAACAAGAAGGAGGAAGAAGTAAAAGTTAACAAGCTTTGGCATCCAGTCATCTGTCAATCTCGAGCCGGAAGGTAGAGGGCACTGCGTTTTCAATTTAAAATCTTGCAGCAGTTCGAAATTTCGCATCAGTCGCCAAATAAATCAACGACACCCACTGAAGATGATCGCCGCAGTTGCGATCGAAACGTATGGATTAAAGCCATCCAGACCACGGCACAACAGCCCGGAATCCGTAACTAGTACATCCTGCATTATTTGTCAAATTAAATTTTGGAAACAATTTTTCATCTTTTCACCTAATTTAAAGCCGTTAGATAAATAAGTGTGTGTACGTTCACTGTTAAAAAGTAACAGATGTCCTTGAGTATACCACTACTTTGCAAACTCTGAACTTAGCCGAAGTGCATGATAATGCATTTACAGTACTTATTCGTAAACCAGGCGCAAGTAAAATCAAAATCGCCAATGCTGCCAAGCAAAGTGAATGACAAATCTGTCTACGGAACAAAAGTATGATCGACGGCAAGGAGGTTAAAGGGGAGGAGCTAAATCTCTGCTATCTAAAAGTGGCAACGAATTCTCACCGCCACCAGAGGATACCACGACAAAAGCTCCCTATCTCCTGCGGGAATTAATGTAAATGATACTGAATCTGTCATCTTTTTAAAGGCTGCTATGGGAAAGAAAAAAATTGTTTTTCAACTGGATTTTGGTGTAAATCTTCGATTGACATCATGAATTAAATATGATTTTCATCCCACGAAAATAGGTGCTGTATTCTTTGAGAAATAAGTTTAATCGAATGCACTTACCAACTTGCCAAATCTGACAGAATCTGTCATTTTTTAAAGACTGCTGTTGGCAAGAATATTGTTTTTTAAATTGGAACTTTGCTCAAACCATCGATTAACATTATGAACTAAATATATTTAACAAATATATTTAAATTAATAATAATTTTATCAACTAAATATATTTAATTAATAACAAATTTAAATACTGACATAAATTAATTTTTTGCCTCATGCTTAATTTATCAACAATTTAAAGAACTGCTTCTCAGCAAAAATTATATCGTACAATGCAAAGAAAATGTCACATACAGTCGCATATATGTCAGATTTGGCAAGTTGGTAAGTGCATTCGATTAAACCTATTTCTCAAAGAATACGGCACCTATTTTTGTGGGGTGAAAATCATACTTAATTCATAATGTCAGTCGAAGATTTACATCAAAATCCAGTTGAAATTTTTTTTTTTCTTTCCCATAGCAGCATTTAAAAAGAGGACAGATTCAGTATCATTTACATTGATTTCTGTAGGAAATAGGGAGCTTTTGGTAAGCAGAGTCCTCTGGCGGCGGTGAGAATTCGTTGCCACTTTCAAACTAGCGCATCCGTAGAACATTTCTCTCCTTCTTTCTACTCCGTGATCGACGGTATACAAATACGAACAATGTCAACACTCATAATATTGGTATAATGAGATTTTGTTCCTTTGTGTAATAATATATAGTAGACGTTGTTTAATGTGATCACATTTGGATGCGAGTGATTTGATAACAAGAAATGATTAATTATATATAAAAGTTGAATGGTGATTTCTGCTGATAATTTTAATTCATATGTTCATGTAATGAAATATTTAAAAAAGTATACTATAGTAATAAGAAAAATGCATTAAATTAATATCTTAGGTAAATTAATAAATTATTGACTTGCGGAGAAGAAATTGATAGTCATTTGTCTGCTCTTTTGACACAGCAATTCATTCATAAAATGTGAATGATTATACAGCTTATAAAAATGTTTGGTGTTTTCTCCCGCCATCCTCCCTTATTCGAGCAGTAATCTGATATTTCTTCTCGGCGACACTTTCAATTTTATTGTCATCCAAATAACCCAGTGTATAACACTCCCCCCCCCCCCAACTACATCATTGTTATTGCCTGGTGTTGCAAATCCTTTATGAGTAAAGCAATTTCTAATTGTTCTTTCTGAGACAGTCCCATGACATCATTAACAAATTTATGGCTTTAAAATATCTCGTCTTGTTGGCTAAGGAATTCATACTAAGATTTTGAGAGTCTTAAATATTTTCAAGGACTTTTCCATGCATTTTCTGTCTATAAAATACCTTAATTACAAGGGGGATGAATATTTTTTTCTCACTTGATTTCAGAAAATATTTTTAAAGCAAAAACAAAACAGAGAGAAGGTTTTTCTTTTTTTGTATTTTGTCGCTGTTTCCAGGAAAATAATTTTCTTAAACTGATTACAATAAAAAAAATTTTGATTATAAAAAAGCATGGTTTTTGAATATACTTATGCTCAATTGAAAGTAACTTATCAATTCTGATAACATTAAATGACCGAGAATATTTACCGTAATCACATAAAGCAGCATCCAGTTTTATTTTTTGAGGCCGTTTATTAAAGTTATTTTCCGTCAGTAATGCATGCTGTGATGTTTCTACAAAACTTGTAATGACATTTCATTTAACATTTATTAGTCTGTCTTTTTTAATGGAGTCCTGTGAAAGCAAAAATGATGTTTTTACAAAGACTAACTCGGCAACTATTGACTCAAGCTACATGGGTGATTCTACGCTATTTGAATTCAGACGGCCAATGGAAAAACTTCATGTAAAACTGATTTTATTAATGTTTTTGTATGCTTAAACATTACAGACTATTATCTTTTCTATGAACCACACAATTAATTCACTACAATTATTTTATCTTAGCATTTATAGCTGAAAATAGTCATAAATGTATACTCCCCTGGCCTGTCCAAATACTACCCCCCCCCCCCGTTGTCCGTTTACCTTGCCGTGGTGGGGGGGGCTTGCGGTGTGGTGTGTTCGGGGCGAGCTCTTGGCGGAGTAGTGACCCCCAGTTGCTCAAACTGAAGTTCGGCCGGAAGGGATTTTTTTCTCTCTCCTTCCCTCATCACACTTACCAAATTTCGGAACAAGCCCAAGCCAAGGTGTGGCAACCGTGCCGATGGCTGCGTGGTACCGGGGCCAAGCGGTATCATTTACGGGAGGCTTCAGGGCTAGCTGGCGAACCCTGTCGTATGCAGCCTTACCCCTGTGTAGGGGGGCTACGCAGGGGCTCGACCCCACTTTTCCCCCCAGTTCTCCGGTCCGTTCATGGATTCAAACAACAAAAACTCTTCTCCCCCTAGTGGGGAGCGTCAAAATGAATTGTCGTTAAGTACTGCTAAGTTCTTTATCATTAAGCGTAACAGTAATTTAAATTTTTCTACAACTTCACCTTTTCTTATCAATAAAGCTCTGACTCATTTAATTGGAGAATACGAATCAGTTAAAAAATTGCGCACAGGCGAACTTCTTGTTCAAATTAAACACCAGAAACAAGTAAAATCCATTCTCTCAATCAATCAAATAGGCTCTTATTTATGTACAGTAACAGAACACAAAACGCTAAACTTTTCTAGGGGTATTATTTCGGAACCAGATCTTCTCTTTACACCCGAGGAAGAAATCTTGGAGGAAATGCAGTCGCAGAATGTAAGCGGAGTGAAACGGATCACCGTTAGGCGTGATGGCAAAATGGCGCCCACCAAACACCTGATTTGGACATTCTCAACTCCTGACCTCCCTTCCCGTGTAAAAGCTGGGTATCTCTCTTGTTCAGTTCGACCTTACATCCCAAACCCGCTCAGGTGCTTTAAATGCCAGCGGTTTGGGCATTCTAAGATTTCGTGTCGTGGTACCGAGACATGTGCCAGATGTTCCGAACCTGGCCATGATAGTGTACAGTGCACGAAAGACTTCAAATGTGTCAACTGCAAGGGAGATCATCCCTCCTACTCGAGAAAATGTTCTAAATGGCTCCTAGAAAAAGAAATACAAGTAATTAAAACGACTCAAAAAATATCATATCCTGAAGCAAGGAAAATAGTAGACTCCCGTACACCTACCGCAGGAATTTCTTACGCTACTGCCGTAAAAAAAGTTCTTAAATCTTCAAGCACCCAAACAGATACTCAAATAAACACTATTAAGTCAGTTATCTCACCTAAACAAAATGTTCAATCTTATAGTTCAAATTCTTCTCAAAATAAAATTACGAACACCAAGCCACAAGCAGAAAAACACATCGTAAACACGCCTAATGTTGAAATAACTATAAACAAGAATACGCAAAATTCAAAAAAAACTATAGAAAAAAAGAAACTAATTAAATCAAGGGCTAAAATTGGGGTGTCCTCGAAACAGAGGCCCCCAAATTTTTATGGTTTTAAAAAAGAGGACTTCTTGTACTCTAACAAGAAAACAAAGCTCACTAAAGCTATTCTTGAGGAAGTTGTTCCCCCTCACGATGAAGCTAATGATATTGAATTTGAAGAACTCCCGCCATCCGACGATGAAGGGTGGAAGGACCCCTCTGCCTAATGCACCACTTTTTTGTTTGGCCGTTCTTCCTAATTTTTCTCATCATGGTCCTGAGCATTCTTTCGTGGAATTGTCAGAGTTACTCGCATAATGTCACCGACGTCAAAGATCTTGTTGAAAATCACCAACCGGCCATATTCTGTCTGCAAGAGACATTCTTGTCACCTACTGACAGACCGAGGTTGAAAGGTTTTGAAATGTACCGCAAGGACTGCCTGACAGGAGACCGTCGTTGTGGAGGAGTGGCGATGCTAATCTCCACTGATTACGCGTCTAGCCAACTCAGTATCAACACGTCCCTCCAGGCAGTAGCCGCGCGTGTTCACCTTCACTCGCTAGTCACAGTCTGTTCGGTGTATATTCCACCTTCTTATGATTTGAGAAGCGTGGAATTGCAGACATTGATAGATCAACTCCCACCCCCATTTATCATCTTGGGGGATTTCAATGGCCACAATCCTCTCTGGGGGAGTCTAGACACCAACAGTAGAGGATTGTTAATAGAAAATTCTATCAGTGACAATGATCTATGCGTTCTTAATAATGGTGAAAATACTTATTTCCATTTTCCCACGCAGACTTACCATGCCATCGATCTTGCAGTATGCTCACCTTCTCTTCTGCCACTGTGGGAATTTCATGTTGAAAGTGGACTCTACAGTAGTGGCCACTTTCCGATCAAGATAACCTTTACTGGACGCTGCAGCTATCAACCGCAGCAGCAAGCCCGTTACTGCCTTGATCGAGCTGATTGGGCAGCATTTACCCAGTTGGCAGAAATAACATCGGAAGTAGTGAATGATTCTGACATTGATGTAGCAGTAAGCCGAGTAACCGACATAATCTTGAATGCAGCGAAAGTTGCTATACCAAGAACCACCAAGAGGATGATTAAATTTCCGAAACCTTGGTGGAACTCTGATTGCCAGGCATCCCATAAGAAGCAGAAAAAAGCATGGAACACATTTCGTCGATATCCGACCACACAAAATCTTGTGGCACTCAAACGAGCTCGTGCTGAAGCTCGTAGGATACGACGAAAAAGCCAGCGGGACTCGTGGCAAGCCTACGTCAGCACAATCACGACGTCCACCCCATCTAAGACCGTATGGGGAAAAATAAAAAAAATCGCTGGTAACTACAAAATGTCTTGTGCACCCATTCTGCAGAACAACGGTCAAATTTTATCTGAACACAAAGAAGTGGCCGACTGCTTGGGGACTCATTTGGCAAAAGTCTCCAGGTCAGAAAATTATCCGACAAAATTTTTAACTTTTAAATCAATTAAAGAGAAAAAACTTTTGGATTTTCATTCGAATATTACGGAGCAATACAACTCAAATTTCACTATAAAAGAACTAAATACTGCTTTACAAAAAACAAAAAACACATCACCTGGCCCTGATGGAATCCACAATGTAATGTTAAAAAATCTAAGCAGGTCTTCCTTAGAAAACATTCTGCAACTTTTCAATAGAATTTATTCTGAACATTGGTTTCCAAAATCCTGGAGTCAGGCAATAATTATTCCTATCCTTAAACCGAATAAACAATCAGATAATCCTGAGAGCTATAGACCTATAGCTCTCACTAGTTGTTTATGTAAATTAATGGAGCGGATGGTCAACGCCAGGTTGATGTACATCCTGGAGTCGTACCACATGCTCTCTTCATACCAAAGCGGATTCAGGCGAGGCAGATGCACAATCGACAATCTGCTACTTCTCGAAACATCTGTAAGAGAAGCCTTCCTTAAACGTAAACATCTTGTGAGCGTATTCTTCGACATTGAAAAAGCATATGACCGTACCTGGAGATACGGGATCCTCAAAACCCTCCATGAGTGTGGGTTGCGAGGTAACCTGCCTTTGTTTCTCTCCAACTTTTTAAAAAATCGATCATTCCGTGTACGTGTCAAGTCTGTTCTGTCGGATACCTTCATACAAGAAGAAGGGGTACCCCAGGGAAGTGTGCTAAGCGTAACTCTTTTCCTACTTGCAATCAACAGCTTAATCGAACAACTGCCTCTCGCTGTCAAAGGTACCATGTTCGTTGATGATTTTCAGATATCTTTCTCTTCACCGAACATGAGTATCGTTGAAAGACAGCTTCAAATAGCTATTAATAAAGTCTGTCAATGGGCGGAGGAAAATGGCTTTTCCTTCTCGGCCCAAAAAACCTTCTGTATGCACTTTTGCCGTAAAAGAGGCCTTCATCCGGACCCAAATCTTTTCATAAATAATCAACCTATATCTGTAAAAGATCAAGGAAAATTTCTTGGTCTTATCCTTGACAACAAACTAAAGTTTTTACCGCACATACAGGAATTGAGAAAGAAATGCTCTTTGAAATTGAATATCCTTAGAGTCTTAGCGAATACTTCTTGGGGTGCTGATACAGAGTCTCTTTTAAGAATATACAGGACTCTGATACGCTCAAAACTTGATTACGGGTGCCAAATATATGGTTCAGCAGCGAAAAGTTATCTGAAAGCCCTGGATCCAATACATAACCAGGCGCTACGCATCTGCACAGGCGCTTTCCGAACGTCGCCTATTAACAGCCTCCATATTCTTACACATGAACCTTCTCTGACCGATAGACGCCTTAAACTCTCATTAAATTTTTATTTCAAAATGAAACCTTATACAAATCATCCGCTACATCTTTATATTTTTAATCCATCTAATGTTACCCTATTTATGCACCGTCCGTCGGTGACCCCAACATTTGGGATCCGAATGCGACAGGCACTCAACAACCTACATATTTCTGATTTTGACTTACCTGACACAGCAGAACTTATTGAACCTTGGAACAAAGGTAACATAACTCTTCTTCATGATTTCTATACCTTTCAAAAAGATGCAACAACAGATTCGGTATACCAACAGATCTACTATGAGGTAAAACAAAAATATTCTTCATATAACGAAATCTTTACCGACGGATCTAAGACAAATGATCACGTTGGATTCGCAGCAGTAATTGATGGTGATACCTTCTCACAACAACTACATAATTCTTGCTCAGTCTTCACTTCTGAAAGCAAAGCTATAGCCACCTCTCTCCAAACAATAGCCAAATCAAATAAAAAAAAGTGGATTATTTACACAGACTCGAAAAGCTCGTTGGATGCCCTCTCAAACTGCAACAACAATAGCCACCCTTTTGTCATTCAATCTTTTTATTCATACCATAGGCTAAAACAAAATAACTTCGAAATCCTCTTCTGTTGGATACCTAGTCATGTAGGCATTGCTGGCAATGAGGCAGCCGATACAGCTGCTAAGGCAGCAAGTGCTCATTGCGAAGACCTGGTTCCTTATGAAGATGTAAAAAATTCCATTACGGGCAGTATATACAACTCTTGGCAACGTGACTGGGATGGAGAAGTGCAAAACAAACTGCACTCTATCCAACCCTTCACAAAAGGTTTTAAATCCTTAAATATTAAACGAAGGAACCAAGTCGTCATAGCCCGTCTTCGCATCGGCCATACCCGGTTCACACACAAACATCTTCTTTGCCGTGAACCAGCGCCTATATGTATAAACTGCAATGTCAACCAGACAGTATTTCATATCCTGTGTAAATGCCCAAATTTTAACCAAACTCGTTTTAAACATTTTAATAACTTTTATCCATCTTTGACTGAATTACTTGGGGATATACCTCATCCTAATTTGTTCCCCTTTTTACATGATATTGGTTTTACATCTCTAATATAGTGGTTTTATCTTTGTCTTGTGTGTTTTGTCTTTGTTTTAGTTATTTATTTCTGAATTTACTTAAAAATGTCTTTTCATTCTCTTTAACAGTTAAGATTTTAAACGTCATTTATGTGTCTGTTTTAAAAATGGTTTTAAATTTTTATAAGCTTTATGGGTTATCATCGTTTGGCGCAGTATGGCCTATGAAGGCTCTTGTGCCAGTAAACCCGAAGTAACCAACCAACCAGGTTCAGTCATAGAGGTGATTGTCATCACCAACACCCACATTTCCGAAAGACACAAAGTCCGGAGCATCATAAGAAAATGATAATACATTAACACTTAAAAACAAGATGCTCCGTACAGCGAAGGAAAGACAGACTATACAGTTTGAGTAATAAGTTCCGAATAACACTACCTCTGGCATTCGCACAGTCAGTTAGGGTTTTTTTTTCTTCTTTCACCCCTCTCGCGTAGGATATGACCTACGGACAGTGGCGTATTTACGTATGGGCTTAATGGGCTATAGCCCAGGGCGGCACGATTGGGGGGCGGCACTTTTTCCATGCAAAGTGAAAAATTTCTTTTTTTTTTTTTAATATACACAGACAGTAGGGCGGATCGGCCGCGAGAATTACATCAATTAATTGAATTAAATACTGTTCTTTATTTATGAGCAAGAATCTGAGAGAGTGTCACACCTGTGATTCATGACGTCTCAGATATTTTCCAAAAAATTACCAAATGTTTATTATTTTATTGAAAGACAAAATCCAGAATGCTTTGTTCTAAAGTTGAGTTGTTTAATTTTTGTGGATCCCTAAATGTGAAGGTGCGGCATCAAAAATTAAGCGGATTTTCAAGACATGGAAGTTGCTGTGAATCAAAACTCTTACCAGGAACTGCTGAACTCCAATTTTCTTTTTGTATATGGAATGCAGAAGGTTCAAACTTTACAAAATAAATGTTAAATTTGAGATAAGTTGTTGCCGTAAGGTCAGTGAAGGCCCTCAAAACAAGGCATTTTTGACGTTTTTCAGCATTTGAGGTCTAAAACCAGCCATGCCCCCTGCTTGGGGGCACGGCAATGACCGTCACCCCTGCTTGGGGTCTGGGGAGGCATCGTGCTTCCAAAGTGGCATGGAACCCAAAGACACCGTCACAACTCGATTCCAATCATTGACGGCAACGGCTATTATGAAGCTTGTTCACATATATAATAAATGCTTCAATCGTCAAGTTGATAAAGGACAGAATTGTAGAGCATTGTACCTTACTTTTGATAATAAAATATTTTTTATTTGAATCCGTTTATTTTTTATAGCCTAACGGAGGTTGAAAAAAAAAAAACAACCCTCGTAGATTATTTTAAAGTGCTTACACTGGTCTTTCAAACGACACTACTTTTACCGTGGCAACTAAAATGTACAAGCTGTTTTTAGACCTCAAAAATGCTGAAAAACGTCAAAAATGCCTTGTTTCGAGGGCCTTCACTGACTTTACGCTTTACGGCAACATCTTACCTCAAATTTAACATTCATTTTGTAAAGTTTGAACCTTCTGTATTCCATATACAAAAGGAAAATTGGAGTTCAACAGTTCCTGGTAAGAGTTTTGGCTTACAGCAACTTCCTTTCTTGAAAATCCGCTTAATTTTTGATACCGCTCCTTCAACTTTAGGGATCCACAAAAACTAAAAAACTCAACTTTTGAACAAAACATTCTGGATTTGGTCTTTCAATAAGATAATAAACATTTGGTAAATTTTCGGAAAAAATCTGAGACGTCATGAATCACCTCATAATGCTAGGCGTGACAGTTTCTCAGATTCTTGCTCTTAATAACACTGGAATGCTGGTGGAATTTTTCATACAAAAGTACTGAACCGCAGGGTGAAAAAAGGGAAAGAAGATAAGACAGGAATAAGACTAGAAAGATGAGAAAAAAAGACTGCGAGACAGAAAAAATTGTTCGTTAAAACCGGGTCTTGCTCGTTAAAAACGAATTCTGTTCGATAGATTTAACATTGATCCAACAAAATATTCTCGTTTCCCTCGTTAAATCCGAGTTCTCGTTATATCCGAGCTCGTTATATACGAGTTCGACTGTATTATTACACATTTTTTAAAATTATTTTATCTGAAATTCAACACCTCAAGGGGGGGGGGCGGCCAGTTTCAAAAGCCCAGGGCGGCCTCATGTCCAAATACGCCTCTGCCTACGGAGTAGGATGTTTTTCTCTATTCTCCGAATTCTCTGCTAGAGAATATTCTGCCCTACCGAGTAGGATTGGCCTACCGCGTAGGAAGTCTCTCCTTTTAATCGCCATCCACTCCCCCCCCCCCGTTGTCCGTTTACCTTTTCGTGGTGGGGGGGGCTTGCGGTGTGGTGAGTTCGGGGCGAGCTCTTGGGCGGAGTCGTGACCCCCAGTTGCTCAAACAGAATATCGGCGGGAAGGGATTTGTTTCTCCATCCTTCCCTCATCACACTTACCAAATTTCGGAACAAAAACCCAAGCCAAGGTGTGTCAACCGTGCCGATGGCTGCGTGGTACCGGGGCCAAACGGTATCGCTAACGGGAAACTTCAGGGCTAGCCGGCGAACCCTGTCGTATGCAGCCTTACCCCTGTGTAGGGGGGCTACGCAGGGGCTCGACCCCGTCTTTTCCCCCCAGTTCTCCGGTCCGCTTATGGATTCAGAAAATAAAAACCCTCCTCCCCCTCGAGGGGAGCGTCAGAATGTTTCGCCACATAATCCGAAGTTCTTTATTATTAAACGTAGTGATCCAAATTTAAATCTTTCCAAAGTATCCCCATTCCTCATCAACAAAGCGCTTGTAAATCAAATAGGTGAATTTGAAACAGTAAAAAAATTACGCAGTGGAGATCTTCTTCTAGAAATTAAAAATAAAAGTCAAATTAAATCCTTAATGTCAATGAAACAAATTGGTTCATATTTAATCACTATTTCCGAACACGCCACCTTAAATTTTTCTCGGGGAATCATTTCGGAGCCTGACCTTCTCTATACTCAGGAGAAGGAGATTTTGGAGGAGATGATAGACCAGCACGTTAGCGGAGTAAAAAGAATAACCATCAAACGTAATGGAGAAATATTGCCAACTAAACATGTCATCTTAACGTTTAGTACTCCTAACCTCCCTTCACGTGTCAAGGCTGGATACCTCTCATGCCCAGTTCGACCATACATTCCGAACCCTCTTCGTTGCTTTAAATGTCAACGTTTCGGTCATTCCAAGCTATCCTGCCGTGGAACAGCTGCTTGTGCCAGATGTTCTGAGCCCGGCCATGATAGTAATGAATGTACGAAGGAATTTAAATGTGTCAACTGCAAGGGGGACCATGCCTCTTATTCCAAAAAATGCTCTAAATGGATCCTTGAGAAAGAAATTCAAATCATAAAAACGACCCAAAATGTATCATATCCTGAGGCACGAAAAATTGTTGACTCTCGTACCCCTACAACTGGATTATCATATGCTGCAGCAATTAAAAAGGTTGTTAAAAGTTCCAGCACACAAACAGAGGCACCAACCCAAATTAGTACTGTTCAAACTTACAAACCCAAGACTACACAAAAACAATCCAATAGTACAAAAACATCCCCGAAAAAAATAAATGAAAATAAAGAAACACAAATGGTAAATATAAAACCAGCTGAATTACTCTTTTCAAATATGCCAAAGACACAAACTTCGAAAAAATGCACTGAAAAAAAGAAAATTATACAAGCGCGTGCCAAAATTGGAGCAACCTCTAAACAGAGGCCTCCTAAATATTTTGGTTTTAAAAAAGAGGACTTCTTGCTTCCTGGCAAGCAAGTAAAACTTACTAAATCTCTTCATCACTGCATTCATGATGAAGTAGAGGACGTGGAATTTAAAGAAATTCCGTCATCCGAAGATGAAGGATGGACGGACGTCCAATCGAAATGAGTTGCCCTTCTTTCTTATGGCCGTTTTTTCTCCTTTTTCTCTCCATGGCCCTAAACCTTCTATCTTGGAATTGTCAGAGTTACTCGCATAATGTCGCGGACGTCAAAAATCTTGTCGAAAAACACCAACCGGCCATTTTTTGTCTGCAAGAAACATTCTTGTCGCCTGTTGATAGACCGAGGTTGAAAGGTTTTAATATACACCGCAAGGACTGCTTGTCAGGTGACCGTCGTTGTGGAGGAGTGGCATTGCTAATCTCTAACGATTATGCATCTAGCCAGCTCAGTATCAACACGTCCCTCCAGGCAGTAGCTGCGCGTGTTCACCTTCACTCGCTGATCACAGTATGTTCTATGTACATTCCACCTTCCCCCCCGTTGTCCGTTTACCTTGTCGTGGTGGGGGGGCTTGCGGTGTGGTGAGTTCGGGGCGAGCTCTTGGGCGGAGTCGTGACCCCCAGTTGCTCAAACAGATTATCGGCAGGAAGGGATTTGTTTCTCCTTCCTTCCCTCATTACACTTACCAAATTTCGGAACAAAAACCCAAGCCAAGGTTCAGCGACCGTGCCGATGGCTGCATGGTACCGGGGCCAAGCGGTGCCGCAAGCGGTCGACTTCAGGGCTAGCTGGCGAACCCTGACGTATGCAGCCTTACCCCTGTGTAGGGGGGCTACGCAGGGGCTCGACCCCGTTTTTCCCCCCAGTTCTCCGGTCCGTTTATGGATACTAAAGAAAAAAACCTT
>JAXGGA010022544.1:0-14807 GCA_038373865.1 Uloborus plumipes
CTAGTTAGAGATTTTTGTGTTATCAGCAGGTGCAATTTGAGTAACAAAATAAAAAAAAAAGACACAGGCGAAACGAATTTTGATTGCAAAATAAACATTATCAATGCAAAAAAAAAGCTAGAGAAACATCGTAGGGAAGCATGAACATTTTAATTTTCATTTTCGGCAGGAAACAAGCGCGTACACTAACATACAGAGAGAGAGAGAGAGAACAATAACTGACTGGTATTCTGAGGAAGAATAAAAATAGATTGATTGTTGAATTAAATAAACACATAGCAAGAAGTAAGAAATATTTACAGCTCATAAGGGTGGGTAAGGAGAAATGGAGGGTGGGAGACTAATTGATAAAATATTGCAGTACTGCCTCAATATTTCCTAGGGGCGCCACCACCCACACTAAAACTATGACCATAGCGTACCATAGTGACTCCAAATACAGCCCATAAACACGACTCCCCCAGCCGTGTACTTGAAATCTCGTCCTTTCGGAAACGGACGTTTGGAAAATATGTTGTTGTGACTTAAAATAACCATTTTTCTCGGCAACGGAGAAGTAATTCCTGATTAAAATACTCTTACTAAATTGAAAGTTTCAGTTATTGTAAATCAATAACTCCTCGCGAATTTTATTTCAGTTCGTAACCAGTTCCTAAAAAATGCTTTAACAAACTTTAACATTATAACTTTAACGTTTACTTTACATTC
This sequence comes from Uloborus plumipes, assembly GCA_038373865.1. Classification (NCBI taxonomy): domain Eukaryota; kingdom Metazoa; phylum Arthropoda; class Arachnida; order Araneae; family Uloboridae; genus Uloborus; species Uloborus plumipes. The sequence continues at coordinate 709 of JAXGGA010022544.1, forward strand.
TAAGTCTTTCTCCTACTATAACGTTCTACATTAATACAGTCTCATATACACACAAGCACTAAATGATACTCTGTGCTTCAAAAATCGACATTGCGTCATATTTAAATAGAGACATCTGACGAATTATACTATAAATTTTGAACAACAAAGGATATTCTTTAGCTCATACTTCCCAGTAAAAAATCAATTACACAATCATTTATGGGATCAGAAGAAATCGAAGAAAGAAAATGGATTATTTTTTTTCATTTTTTTCTTTTTCATTATCCTGAATCGTAAAAAGTTGAGGACGAGCTTCAAGAGTACGTTTAACTAAATACATTTATTTATAGATTTTCGTAACGCTATCTCTTACAAAAATTCAACAGCATCTTTCTAAATTTTTAAGATATTTAACTGGTATTTTTATGTTTCTAAATAAATTTAGCAGCGAAATTAGAAATGTTATAAACTATTGCCTTTCTTTCGCGCATGCACAGTGAAAAATTAACTCCTTTAAAGGTCCTTAACTTTTCAAATAGTCAGTATTACAGTTTCAAATTTCAGTATAACTTTATTACTATTATGTGTATGTCAAATTCTTTAACTATTTGGTAAAGTTAACTGAAGACTTTTCTGTAGTTATGAAAGAAGGAAATTGATAGTTTTGAAAAAAAAGCCTATATTTTTGAGAAGTATACATATATATACTATATATATATATATATATTATATATATATATTAATATATATATACATATATCAATATATCTATATATATATATGTATACATACAAGTGTGTTCCACGATAATCCACAGAAAAGTTGGGTATTTCAAAGTAAAACTAATTTCCGAAATTTAGTTTATTTTAGATTTTTACAATGGCAGATATTCAAAACACTTTTATGCTCCTTTAACTTGGTACTAATACCCTAAGCGCTTACGGAATTGAATTTTTACTAGAAAACGTGAATTTAAGCTTGCTTTTTGGCTAACAAAATTACAAAATGTCAGGTCAAAAAACTCAAAAAAAAAAAAAAGAGAAAAAATATATGTATATAAATTTTGAAAAAGTACGAACACTTTTGATTCCATAGTATACGCAGTCATTTAACTTCGAAAAATATGTAAACATAAAAAGAGTAAAAAAAAAAATAGTAACTTTATATTTTCGCTTAGAAATTTGAACTTCTTTCTCTAACCATTTCCCGTAAGCTGGAATGAGTACAAAATCAGTCTTTGGAAAAGTAACTTCACCGCCGCCCAATACGAAAATGTTAGTAATAAGCAATTGTGGATATTTGTAAAGTAAGTAAATATATGTAAAATTAATCTCTAAATGTTTAATCTCTAAAGTTTCAAATTTGAAAAAAATGGCATTGAATTGTAAAATGCCTATTTTTTTAACTCAGTGAAATTCGATTAATCCTGTACGCTGAATGTGGAGGAATGTGAACAATACTGTGTACACAAAAAACGTATATGTAAATAACAATTTAAAATGCTTTTAAATAACGATTGTTTTTAAATTTACTGCACATTTTATTGAAAATGTCTGTTTTTAGAAGTCAGCAGATTTCGGAATTGTTCTGATTTTTCCTGATAAAAAAAATACTTCGTTTTGAAGTTACCTTTATGTCCTGATATTTCCCAATTTTTCAAAAACTCAATTTCGATGCTCCCAACAGATATTTAGTTTTTCCTTTGGGAAAAATCAACAAAATTCTTAAAAAAGGAGATCTCAATATTAACTTTTAAAAGTTAAAATTAGTGAAGCACTGAACAATCGACAATAAACGTCCACTTTGCCGATTAACTTTGCCAGTAACTATTCTAAATTAATTTTAGCCGATGAATTGGCTGAAACTGTTTTATTGACGTTACTTTTGCTAAGAACAAGAAACTAAGCGGAACGAATTGACTGCCCCTAACTAATACTTTAAAAATCTAACTGTTGTGTCCCCAGTCTCCATTTTTCTCAAAAATTTCAAATTTTTATGACAGAAGTGCGAGAAAAACTTTTAAAATAAGGAAACACAAAATATTACTGCAAAAATTTAAAATGTGACTTAAAATTCGAACGAGAAAAAGTTACTGATTTTGAAAAGAATAAATCTTAGGAACTTGAAACTAAAAAAGGGACCAGTTGGGAGCTCTGCAATTTGCATTGGTCATTTTTATGCTAATGCCCCCCCCCCCTCCAAAAAAGGGGCACCCCACGAGCAACTGATGATGTACCTTTCATTGTGATAGATAGAGATAATTAGAGCCCAGTAGCGCTACATTAAAAAATATATATATTTAAAATGTTCTGATTTTTGTGTTAACCCATTAATGCCTGACATTTTTTTCCCAAAGATATTTTGTATACTGGTTACAAACAGTGTTTAATGAACAGGAAAAATAATTAAAAAAATATCTTGTAAAAAATAATTGTTTTATTAAGGAAAGAAAAATCGTCCCTTAAAAGTTACGATAGACCCCAGGGGGTACATACTTTTTTTACTGAACTTTTTTACTGCCTACGATATAATATTTAAAAAGACATTTTATAAGAAGAAATAAAATCAACAATTAGCATAAACTGGGAAGCTGGGAATAACTTTGAAAACTTAGCTTTTTTTCTTGAGATTGTGAACGACGTCATTTTTGATAAAGATCATATTAAAACTGCTACAGAACACAATTTACAATGGTTATATGCTTCAATATGTTAATAACGAATGGAAACAATACCAAGGTACTAATTAAATACTATTATGTGGTTGAAATGTTAATTTTTGGGAAATTCAGACCCTTTTTTGGACCGTCCCTAAAAAGGGACGCTAGGCATTAATGGGTTAATTTTTTTTTTTTCAAATATTGGGCGCTGATGTTTTTCCAAAGTTAGTACGAGTTTGAGTCTGTATTGTATTAAAATGGTAAAACTAACAGTAAGAATACTGTGAACAAACAATTATTGCGCTTCACTTCCATATTGCTTCAATTTTATTGGAATTGAAGTATGATAAAACTTTACTCCAAGATTGTTCTCCATACCCGAGCATCACTTTAATAGGTTATCATTAAAACTTAGTTTAAGGGGCTACATCTTCGCTACTTTTAAACAACTGCTTCTTCCTTCACAACGGATTAATGTCTGCTTAAACGAGTACGTCTTGTCCTGAGAGTCAATTTCCGCTGATATTAATTACTTCCAATCATTAAGCAAGTCTTAAAAATTGCTTGGTCATTTAAAACTTCAAAGCAAACTTTAATCGCTGGTAATTGCTGCCAAAGAATGAGATTTCATTTTCAGAAGAGCCTGCTCATCTGTCAATTCTGAAGCTAGATTACAAATAGAAATTGATTTTGCTGGCGGCACTTTTTATTTTTGTTTAATTTTTTTGACTTAAAGGTAATTTTATATTCTGCGATTTTTTTTGTCCTTGACTTAAACCTTATTGTTTTAGAATATACAATAGTTTTTAAATAATTTACTGTGATATAGTTTTCTACCTCTAGCTATGTCATAATCGTTTCCCAATATACAGATAGACATTCACCTGTTATGGGGTTATTTTCTGCCTTTAGTTATTTTTTTCCACAGAAAAAGAAAATACTATAGTAACATTATATTCCTGTCTTATGTTTCCTAGTTTTGAAGCGTTTTTTTTTAAATCTTGCTCCATCCTAATTGTTGCTGAATATTATATGTTTCACATAGGAAAGCACGGGTGCTGGTGAACACATGACATTTGAGAGGGGACTCTGTGTACATAACTCCTATACATAAGTGCAGCTGTTTGACGCGTGCAATCAGTTGTTATTTGAGAAGGTGACTTAGCAGAAATATCATGAACTGGTGCACATGTATTAAACTAGCAAATGTTCATGTAACTTACTGTGCGACAGAAGAAAGATGTCGGGGATGCAAGCTGCATACATTTGATTGGCTCGAAGATATCTTTTTTCTGGCGCACTATAAGTTCAATGCATATCGGCTCACGTATTCATATGTGCCTATTGTTTTCTTTTTGTAAAATATCTTTCTTTTTATACTTATTCAATACCTCCTTACCAAATATTGATGATAAAATCTGAATCGCTCTATAGAAGTAAAAAGGTATGTGTATACGTTTCTGTAAATACTTTCACCATTCTTGTTTCTAAACATTCCATTTAACGATACAAGTACCAAAATTGTTTGGGGGGAGAAGGGATCAAGTCCTGAAAGCACCCCCCCCCCCCTGGATGGGAGCCTACTGACATATGAAAAATTTAATCGATAGCGGTATGTTATTGAAATTTCAATAATTTAAAAAGAAAACATTTTCAAACATTAATTGTACGTTATTAATTTATGCTATGAAACCAATCAAACATACTATCATTATAAAAGGAGTATCAAGGAGTTAACACACATTAACACATAGGAAAAATGCCTTCAATCGAAATCCCAATTCAACCACACAACTTCAACTTTTTATTCAACTACCTGATAGAAAGAGCATAGCACATGGATATTTTCCAGCGAAAATCTACTGACGAGTATTAGAAGCTGCACTTGAATTGGAGGTTGGGCTGAACGAATTTTCCTACGTGTGATACCTCTTCACATTTACGAAATTTCGTTCAATCCAATGCCCAATTCAAAAGCAACTTCAACTTCTCATTAAGTTATTTGCCAGAAATTGCATAGAGCAGGGATGTTTTCTGTCTAAAGTTAACTGGAGAGTTAGAAGTTGCCGTTGCATTGGCAGTTGCGTTGACCGAATTCTCCTGTCTGTAATATTCCCTTAAATGCTTCAAGCATATTTTAGTATGTGAGAATAAATCAATTTTAAGTAGCATTGCGAAAATCTTTCTGTTTCTCCCGTGTGCTGTTTCTTTCTTTTTTTTTTTGAGTTGTGTCAGTTCTGTTTTCGGAATCGATACGTCTAAAGGGTTATCACACTATCGGAAAACTCTTTCAACCCAACGTCTAACTGAACTGCAACTTCTACTCTCCAGTCAACTTCGGCCAGGCAACACGCATATGCTGTGCTATTTCTGAAAGGTATAGTTGAATGAAAAGCTGAAGTTGTGATTGAATTGGGAGCTCTGTAGAACGAACTTTCCAAATTGTGACTTGAGATTATTCCTCGCTCTTCATGGGAAAATGCATTACTAATTTTCCTCTTTGATTTCTATAAGTTATTCGTTAACATAATATATGATCCGAAAAGCATTTAATGTAATTTGAGAATTTGGCAAAGCAGGCGAAGCTGTTATTTATACACGGGACTTCATAAATTACATTAGCACTTTTGATATCCTTTTAACGTATTTCAACAAGAATGTTCAAAAACAAAGCTCTTTATAATGTAATTCTTGTCAGTTTCATTATATAGCTCTGTAATAAACATACGAGTATAACTTCGAAGACCTACTTCTTATTGTGAATTTATTAATTCTTAAAATATACATTGGCTATGAACTCAAGCGATGCCTTTTAAGGTGCGAACAGCAAAATAATGTGTTTATGAAATTCTGAAGCACTTAAAATTTACTATGTACACTTTTATATTCAGCATTTCACAAATTAGAAAGTAATTTTAGTTTGAAGTAGAGCATTTTAGTACGCTTGAAAGAGTAAAATAAAAAAAGACTTTTCTGTCATTTTATATGCCATGAATAATACACAAACTAGTCAATTTTAAATTTTTTCTTCTATCAATAAAAAGAGAATGAATGAATACGTTATTTTCTTTTATACATTAATCATTTTATACACACACTCAATACACTCACACACACACACACACTAATGCTGTGTTTCTGGGATTTATCGTAGGGGGGGGGGTCGCATGTGCATTACAGCGGGAATTTGCATCCTTTACATTTTGGGCTGACCACAAATAATGCCACGCTTTAACGGGAGAAAGGTTTCTTGTCATTGTTGCAGTTTGACTAGTTGGAGTAAGGTGACACTAACTGCAATCTTTTTGTTATTCTTCTTTATATGTGAATTTGCTGCGATGTGAAAAATAACGTTCACGAGAGAACAGAAAATAATGGGGGTGTGGGGGTAGGTGTTAAATCTCTAATTTAATTTCCTTTGTGATAAAAAATGTCACCAGTTGTATGGCAAACCGAAATTCAAACATAAAATGGATGTCTCTGTCAAATTAGATTAGATTTGAATTTCGAAGATGATCGCTGTCCTATAGAACCAACAAGAACTATTATGGCCTGCAATTAACTTCGTAATGGTTTTGTAATGTACTAATAGAAAAATGTAGTTAAATTTATTTGTTAACGTTTATGAAAGCTTTCTCCTTTTGAGAAACGGAACAAAAATTTTGGTTTTAAGAAGAATAATAGCATAGCTATAAGAAATGATAGGCAATAATTGGAGACTTTTCCGAATTGCTTAGTTATTAGGGAGTGAGGTGAAATGTGAAGTTTTGGTTGGTAAAAGGAGGATTAAAATTCAGAAATGTTGGAAAACAAATAGAAAACCGACATCATTTAATGACAGTCGCCACTTAAAAACGGAATACCTTTTAACAATGTTAAGTGTCCAGGGAGCCCTCAAATGTTCTGTAATAATATTTCTGTTAAAATACTTTTTTTATAAAGACAATACCACGTTTTAACGATAATACAGTATACAAGTAAAATAAACTAATTACGTAAAAAAGAAGGAAAAGGAAAAATATCTGATATGAATGCCACTTCATTTCTTTTCTAACGCATATACATATACTCTGGTTTCCAACTAATCTAAGCAGAAAATTTGCGCGGTGTCCACGATTTATGCGTGTTAGGAGTACGGGATGCACCGGATAAGCATAATTGGCCAGATTACCGCATTACCAATGTAAACGGCTTTGATGCATCGGCCGTATTTATCGGCTGAGCCGCTTAATGATAAGGATGATTGTTTTTCTACTAACCAATTTGATCATCACTGTTTTTTTCCTCTCTTAAACAAAACCCACAGATTAGAAACTAGTAAGTTAATTTATCTCTAAGGGCCGGATGCATCCCCAACATCAAGACGTAAAAACTGCGACCGGAAACTGAAGGCAGTAACCGCAAATCCGGGTACTTTCCATAGAGACCACCATTGAATTCCATGTATTACGCTTCTGCCTAATTTTTCTGCTTTACGTCGATGTGGATGCAGGGCCATAAATAAGTAACTAAGAAATTTTTTTTTCCTGTTTCCTAAGTTTTTCACAACAATAACTTCAATGTATTATTAAATTTGCTTAGAATCCACCTTTCATATTATTTGTCAATAGTAAATAATAACCACATTGATTAGGAAAAAGTATAGAGATATGTTTAGTGTTTAATTGCGACATAGAAAATTCAAAAACAAGGGGGCGTGAGAATCTGTGGTAAGCTACTCCCATTTAGGAGTACGTACTTTAATTCATATTTTCTTTAATACTAAAGTAGCAATTTAATATTCAAATCACAGTGAACAAACTCTCATGTATAACGCCGGGCCCAAGGGACCACAGAAAATGGGCGTTATAAGTGAGAGAGGACGTAATAAGTGAAACAAGTCGCTATTTAAAGGACCTAAAAAGCGCAACAGAGTTTCTAATGAGAGAATTGTAATTAAGAATCTTGTCTAAATAAAAAATTGGACATATCTAGAGCCACGGTGTTGGCAATACTGGTAAAACAACTACAATGATAAAGAGAAAAACAAAAATTGTAGTATGACCTAATTACAAACCTGTCCATTTAAAACGATGCATAACAGATATTGTCCCTCCTAAACTCGTAGTTTATGTGGATAAAAATGCCTTCCGTGAGCAAATAAAGGCGAAATATTAAAGAGGCAAGTGAAGAAAAATGCTTATTTTTAATGCAGAAAATAACAGTTTTTTTTACATCTTTAGGAAAATTCGGCGCGTAAGTTAAATATATTATCATCTTTAGAGCGACGCATATAACGAATGATACTATCATTAGTTTTGCTATGGAAATGTGCTGGGACCATATTAAAATCGTCGTATAAGTGAAAAGGGCGCAGTAAAATGTAGGCGACGTCGTATAAGTGAGAAATCACGGTACTTTTATTCTTTGAAAAATGAGAGGATGATCTAAAAGCACTGTTCGAAGGAAGTAAAACTATCGCCACCGTGGTGAAATATATTTGCAACATTCGTTTTATGATAAATTTATTTAAAGTAGTGTGAGAATTAATTAAAAAAAAACTTTATAACAACTGTGAGAATTTACTACGTTAGCTAATTAATAAAATTATTCATAAATGTTTCTTAGAGAAGGTATGTACAACTTTAAAGAATAATATTTTAAATAAATATTTTCCGGCCGATTAATCTGACCGAGTTGTTTACCGATTATTAATGATCGGCAAAGTTGGCCGAATATGGCCGCCGATTAATCGGTAACTTAAGCGATATAATCCATCCCTAGTATTAGGAGTATTATTTCTTATAAATCATAGCTATTTCTTGGAATTTTGTTCCTGAAATAACAGTTCTAAGCCAAACTTTCCCACGCGTACACCAAGTAATGGGAAATAAAGAATGGCTTATTCTTGTGTTCATGTAATTTTTTGGTGGAGAAGGAGAGAGGGATGGCAATTACGTATAAATGCGAAACAGTTGAACACTTGTTGTAATATTACACCTTTTAAAATACAGTTAGCAAGAAGAAACTACGGCTAGCACAAGAAAGTGCGAAAGAAAAAAAAAGTTTAAACCTTAGCTACCAATTTTAAATAAAAAACGCGATTAATTTGTCAGGAAAACAGAATTCATTTTGTATTAACTTTTGTATTCTATGCTAGACATAATAAGCAGAATCACGAAAATTTCTTCACCTTTCCTGAGCTACAAAATCACGATCCATTTAATGTTATTGGGTTTTTTATAGATAAAAAGATTCGTATTCTTCCGTCCGCTAGGCGGTGATATATTGGAATCAAATCCAAAAATACCTTGAAAACTAGCTATAGAATCAAAAAGTCTTTTTTTTTTTTGTTTTCCTCGTCGATTGCTATTAACGTCACAAGTTCTATCTCGCTAAATTTCATGAAAACTAAACAAACTTGTTTTCTTAAAAAATGAGACATGAAACGAAGGGTTCTGGCTGAAATCGTTCAAAGGTTTCTGCTTTTTTCAAATGAAACATTCCTTCAAAAATCATTAGGTAGAGGCTCAGACACGTCTCATAACAATAAGTTCGAAATTCTAGTTTCACATTGATTTTATTAATCCATTAATGCCTGACATTTTTTTTCAGAGATATTTTGTATACTGGTTACAAACAGTGTTTAATAAACAGGAACAATAATTTAAAAAATATCATGTAAAAATAATTTTTTTATTAAAGAAAAATCGTCCCTTAAAAGTTACGATAGACCCCAGAGGGTACATAGTTTTTTTACTAAAATGTTTTTCTGCCTGTGATATAATATTTAAAAAGACATTTTATAAGAAGAAATAAAATCAGCAATCAACATAAACTGGGAAGCTGGAATAACTTTGAAAACTTAGCTTTTTTTCTTGAGATTGTGAACGATGTAATTTTTGATAAAGATCATATTAAAACTGCTACGGAACACACTTTACAATGGTTATGTACTGCAATCTGTTAATAATGAATTTTAAAAATACCAAAGTAATACTTGAACACTATTATTTGGTTGAAATGTTCATTTTTGGTAAATGCAGTCACACGTTTTGGACCGTTCCTAAAAAGGACGCTAGAAATTTATGGGTTAAATAACACTGAAAAACAAATTTTAGCGAATGTTTTGTTCCTCAATGTACTTTGGGTGTTTCTTATAGAATTCTGGGTGCTGAAAATGAATATGGTTGCAAAAATATTCTATCACCCTCCGATTTGAAGAAATACCATTTATACGTTTTGGCTTACATAGGCTATCTTATAGAAGTTATGTGCATATTAGATTTTTCTTTTAGACACATTTTATCTATATACACATATTTTTTTACTTATTACAGCTAAAGAACATGTAAAAAGAGAGTGAAACATAATTCGAATTGATATCTGCTTTAAATTGTCTATATAATGCAAAAGAACGGTGATTGATTATCGATGGCTCAAAAACTAGCTTGAAGGCAGTAGCACCACAAAAGAAATGCATTGAAATCGGTTCCAATAGCTCATTCTTGGTTAAAGAATAATCTTATGTAGATATGAAGATACTGCTTCAGAAAATTGACTACTCACACCATAATTGGAGCATATGGGGAGATTTTAAAGTTATTTCCATTCTCATTGGTCTGCAACTCTGTTATACAAACTATTGCTGCTTTCTATGCGAGGGGGACAACAAGGCCATGAACATATTTAATAAAAGAAATGGCCAGAGAGAAAACAATGTATTGCTGATGAAAAAGTATCCAAAACGTTCCTCTAATTGATTAAAAAAAAATTCTCCCACCTTTGCACATGAACAATTGATGAAGCATTTCGTTAAAGCAATTGATAAAAAAGGGTGTGGATTTCAGTATTTAAAGAAACAGTTCTCATCACTCATTTACAGGGCCACCGTTTGGGGGGGGGGATACTAGACATCTAGTACAGCCCGGAGCTTTGGGGGGCCTGTAAGGTTATGAACATGTTTTTCCAGTTTTAGTGTTAATAATTTCATCAAAAAAAAAAAAGAAATCTCGCTTTCTATTGCCGATTCTCAATATGAAACAATTGCTAGTACAAACACTAATGAATGAAACACGCTTGCGCAAAGGAAATTGCACCGCTTTTTAAAATCATCTGGCAATATAAATAACGGGAAAATAAAATCAGGTGCACACTTTCGTAACTAAAAAAGAATTTTTTTCTCTTTTTTTTACAATTGCAAATGTGCTTAAACGACGGCATAAAAATATGCAATTTGGGGGGGGGGGGGTGCAGGGGGGCGGCATTAAAATGGTACCGGGTCAGATCGCTGGTAGCTGCGGCCCGTGTTCATTTATGAAAAAATGAAGAACTGTGTTTTCTTTGGCCCACAAATAAGAAAGCTTATGATGAAACAAAGCTTTAAGGCTAGTTTAAGTGATTAGAAAAAACAACAAGAATTGATTTTAAAACTGTTGTGACACAATTCTCAGGGAAAAATAGAAGTTCTAACTATGAAAAATTAATTGAAAACTTAATAAAAAGTTATATTCAGAAATTCAACGTCACTGAAAATTCATATTTTAACACCTCAACTTACATGATTTCCCTGAAAGTATGAGAAACGGTGAGGGACGAGCATGGGGAGCGCTTTCGCCAGGGTATTTCTGCAATGGAAACGCCATATCAAGGACGTTGGACTCGTAATAAGCTTGGACAATACCGTTGGAATCTTATTAGAGAAGTTTGTGATAGAGCTTACAAGATATTATTCGCAGTTAAAGCATTTACAGCTACAAAAAGTATGAAATTTTTTACGAGTATCATTATTTTTTTCGTCAAAAATTTCTTTAATTCTTCTAAATTTTTAACCATGTATATATTTTTCGTTTTATATTAGTTTTAAGCCTTATAATGGTTTATATAAATAGGTAAATGACAAAAATACTGCATATTTGTTGCATAAATACCATTAACCCTACACTGCATGATTTTTTGTTCTTTGAAAGACATATATATGTTTTTTAGTGTAATAAGAAAACATTGGAACACATTTCTAAAAAATTAATTTTGAGGATAGATGGTTATATTTGCTTTAAAGATATCTAATACTTGCTTTTTATGCTTGAGTTGCCTTATGCAGGGTCATGAGGAAAAATAGTCCATGTATCCAATTGGCAGCGCTATGCAGTGTAGGGTTAAAGTGATATTTTTAAAATTTTGGATTTTTCAAAAATCTGTGCATGATGGAACATTTTTATTGCCATTTTCTTTTTCAGAACCCCCTAAAATATAAAAATCACACTCACTCAATAAGAAACGGAAACCTTGTTTACCAGTGTAATGTGTTCTGACATATTTTTTTTTGAAATTTTATTTATTAGTTAAGTGTCCAAGGTGGTCATAGCAAAGCTGTGATAATCTTTTTTATAATTTTCTGGTGAAGTGCATTTGGCTATGTTTTTTTTCGTTTCGTGTTGAGTGGTGCTGTGTTTTGCACTTATCTGTAACACATATCGAGCGCAATTTTTTGTAAGAAAGCATTTAACTATTTTTAGAACGCAATTTCAAATTTGTAGCTTATGGATCTCCTTTAAATAATAGTGCTACAAAAGTGTAATAATGTCCATGTGTTGAATCATTAGGCTAGTGCGTGGTTCCCTGGTTGACAATATTTACCTCTTGCCTTAACGATATATTTTACCTTAAACTTCCACAATTAAAAAAAAATGTTAAAGAAAATGTGACTAGAAATGGAGTTTTTCTTACCTTGATTCTTCTATTGGGTGGTATAATGTGAGCATTTTGGGGTGCTTAAACCTATCCAATTGACGAACGCTAAACCTTAGAATTTCCGTGATCGTTTCCCGCCTTTTCGGTTTGTGTAGTTTCTCAGCACATCGCTTTTCGAAACAGAACACGGCTGCCTCCTGAAATAGAAAAGAAACTTATAGGAACAACTATACTAGATTGTTAATTTCAATGTCATTAACTCTAAAAGTTGTCTCGTTAATATTAAAAATTTGCGTGGACATACGTTATTGAGAGGTAATAGTAATATATTAATTTGTTTTGCTTTGTTTCTGGCAAAGTAACAGAATTCAATAATTGTGAAAAGACGGACTTTTTTTATTTTTTATTTTTTAATTGCGGTCGTAAAGTTTTGCTGTTTGTCTGACGAAGTACCATGCAGTGGTGCGATATCGAAGACAAAACATTGATATTTTTTTAAATATAATTCTTACATATTTGAATGTACAGTTAGCTCTTGTTATATTTTGCATCTTTAGCGGACTCATTCGGATATATCTCATTTTTCCTTTGCCTCCCGAAAAAAAATTGACCGCAAGAAATCAACTTGGATCATATTACTAAATTGGCAGACAAGAGGGGTATGGCAGTTAATGTTGGGAATGTCAAGTGCTGCATTTAGGTCATGAAAATAAGCATACAAGCTATTATTTACAAGGTTCAGTCATTAGTAAGGCAGATAATGTTATGGGTCTAGGTGTCTTAATAAATCAGGACTTCAAGTTTAGTCAACAGTGCAGCATAGCTAGTAACAAAGTTCTGCCTCTGTATAGAAGTTTGGTAAGACCTCATTTGGAGTATGCTGTTTAGTTTTGGTCTCCTTATCTGAAGAAAGATATTAATTTATTAGAAAAGGTACAAAGAAAGGCTACACGGTTAGTAAAGGGATTTTCTAATTCAAACTGTGATCCCAGACTTAGAATGCTTAATATGTATTGTCTTGAGCAAAGGAGAATCAGAAGGGACATGATTCAGTTGTTAAAATTTATTAAAATGAATGATGTTACTTGGTTAGATTTTGGCACAGAAAACAGGACAAGGGGTCATTGTTTTAAGCTGTTTGAATTTCAGGCTAATCTGGAAATTCGAAAAACTTACTATTTTAGCAGGGTAGTGGAAACTTGGATCAGTTTACCGGAAGAGGCGATAAGGAGCGATGGAGTAGATAACTTTAAGAGGGCCATTGATCTTCATTGGGGTCTTTAATTTGACTAGGATCAGCCCAGTTGGGGCCAGAGCTTGTTGCTGGTTGTAGCATTTGTGTTTGTATTTGACATTTTATAACACTGTTCCCACTGAAATAGATACTGCAACTATTAATTAACGATGTATATTTTCTAATCGCATGTTTTTATGTTTTTCTTTTGCTAAAATGTAAAACATAAACATTGAAAAAATTATCCAAAGCAAAACAACGATGTTTAAAAATCATCAACCTTAAATTATTTTTGATAATCAAAGAAAACATTTCCCAATGAGATAGGTACTGCGAATACTATTTAACGATGAATCTTTTTTATTGCATAATTTCAAGAAACTTTATTGCTGAATTATAAAACATTGACATCGAAAAACCATTAAATATTAAGTATAAAAAAAAACATTTTTGATTGAGAGCGATACTTAAAGTACTGATTAACGATGTAACTTTTCACCGCGTATTTTTATGAACATTTTTTTTGTTAATTGCAAAACCGCGATATCTAAA
>JAXGGA010022545.1:0-14807 GCA_038373865.1 Uloborus plumipes
TCTCGTATACATTACCAGCTTCGGAAAATGTTCTTTCACTGTATACACTGCAGTGGCGGCTCGTGCCTTAATTTAGTGGGTGGGCCCGCAATTATATCTTCCCCACTAATGCTTACACAGATAAAATGAAGGAAACAACAGTTAGTAAACTAATGCTGAGCTACTTAAAATAATATTTAATTTTATTAATACAAATTTGCATTGCAAAAATTATCTCACATTTGATTTGATACATTGGTTTTATATTTTAAATGTTACACCAGCCTTAAGCGATCAATGTAATACTAATAACAATGTTTTCCACAGACGACCGACTTTCAATAGATCACTAATGTTTCTCTCATAATTTTGCCATTTTCGGACAATGAAAATATTCATCACATCAAAAGTGTCACGCCTCAAGGCGGCGCACCTCCTCAAACATTACGGGACTACACTCAAAAAGAAAAAGAAAATTTCTGCCTAAAAACACCGCCTCTCTCCCCCTAAAAATTTCGACAATCTGCACCATGACTTTCTGAAAGCCTCCATCAAATTAAGGAACTCATAAGGTAAATGACTAGATCTAGGCATGCTTACATTTTTTTTTAAATTTCGATACAAATATTGCTATTTTAGTTCATGAAAAAACAAATCCGAACGGTGTTAGAACTTTAAAATGTCACTTTTATAGCTATGATATTTTCATTAACTTTCAATTTTAATGCATGTATATGTTTTTAAATAAATTGGAATACACTGGGGTTTGACCAGTTATGGTCCCACTCGCTTACCTATGGTCGAACTCAAACTAGTAATGAGATGAATCGAATTAATTTCAGGAAATACACAAAGAGTACATAACAATATTAAAACACTTATTTTTCTTACAATATAATCAAAATTAAAGGATCTTGACTACCGGTTCGAATGACATTAAAATTAAAACACGGAAAACCTCTTCGGATATGATTTGACTGACAGTCATGGTAACGTGTTATGTGTTAGAAATAAAAAATCTTGCAGAACGCCTAGTTTTTCCCAACCATTAGGTACCGTTATTAAACTTTGATATAAATTATTAATTTAACTAGATTGCTTAAATTGCTTTTAAACAATATTTAATATTGCAAAATATAGTTTTTAAATGTTGCGAAATTTTATGTCCACGTGTTTCTTGAATTATGAAGCAATTTGTAAAATAATAATAATTTACAAAATAAATGTATTCATTTATACATTTTAAGCTGAATATAGTTTTTATATACAGTAGACTTTGATCCACTCAATATTTTTATGAACATTCAATGTTATAAGTTTTGTTTTTTCTGGTTACTGCTTTAGTGTATTTATAGTAGAAGGTTAATGTTACTTGTCATAAGATATAAGAAAAAATGCGCAGTAGCAAACTTTTTATTCAACATCTAAGTGTTTTTTCGGACATTAAAATCCCTTTGAGTGTGATAATATTAGTTGTAGGGATGATCATCAAAGAGGGGGGGGGGGGCAGACTACTTCATTGATATTTTAGGGGGCGGGGGTTAGCCTCTCTTTAGTCCTGGATATAAATGCAGTCATGATTCGGTTAAATAAATGTAGCATTTGGAGCTTAAGGATACTTATCACTTCTCCAAGCATTTATAATGTCACACCCGGCAGGATGACAAATTCCTAGAGTTCATACAATACTTACAGACTTTTTAATATATTAACACAACACTGCGATAAATGAGATTAAATTCAAACTAATACCAAGAAAATGGCAAACGCTCTACAAGTCAAAAATAAAGTCTTCATAAGCTAATATTTAGAAAAGTGCCAATTTGAGTCCCAAGTGAATTTTCACCAGTATTTCAATAACTAATTAAAAAAATAATTTTCCCCAGAAAGAAGATAAGTTTCTCTTTCATTTCATCTAATAACATCAGAAAAAAAATTTTTTTTTCATCAGAAAATATTGTGTTTATACATCAAAAATCAGATCGGTAACGTGTCCCAAGTAGCAAAGCTTAGCATGCAAACAGGTCATGCGCACTTTCTAACTTCCCAAAAAAACGCACTTGCACAAAAAACGATTCTATTTTTACCCCTTTGTTAATATTTTACTTCATTTTTGTTTTAAGCGATTTCTGATTTTCTAGCCGATGCGAAATAAGCGTGTCCCAAGTTCCGCCGTCAGAGTGGTAACAATAACTTCCGATCTATGTTTAGGCTCCCAAAATCATTTCCTGCACCTATACCACGTGATACTGAGTACCAGGTGGAAAGTTTTATCAAATCGTAATTAAAAATTTGCATTTCTGCATCTAAAATTGTAGGTAAAATTTTTTTAAGTGATTTTATAAAATGTGTGTCATTTGAGTCATCAGATCGGTAACACGCTCTAAAATGCGCAGTTTTTATTATTTTAAAAATTATTTTATGTATAAGTATAGTCCTTTGTTACAAGTGAAAAAACCACGTGTTTGATTTTGGTTTAGTGCGATCGACTCGGAAATAAAAAAAAAAAACTTTGTCAGTTTGTCAGATCGGTAACAGTCAGAGCGGTAACATTGAAAAACAGCAAATATGTTACAGAACTAACTCACACGTTTCAGAATTATAAAAAACAAAAATCATACTTTAGCCATATATATTGAATATTTTTGTTCTTAAAAAATGAAAAGCAATGAGTTTTAGTGCAATTGCTTCATTTGTGGTTTGTATGACCTAACAATAGAAGTTAGTAAAATAAGAAAAATTGACACTGCAGAAATTAAGTTAATTAATTATTATTATTTTAATTTATTTATTTATTTATTTTTTTTTTTTGGTGCTTCAATTTCTCATAACTTTGCTAAATAACTAGATAATAACTAGCATGCTAAATTTCAATTTCTGATCAAGAAATTAAATTTCCTGCAACTAATTAAAGAAAAGCAAGCAGCAGAGTTGTGTGTTGAAAAAGTTGAAGTTGTGTGTTGTTTTAAAACAAAACAAATGTTTTATTAGCTTGAATTTGGTAATCTCATAATTTATTTTATCTAAAAACCTTATCACTCATTTTTATTTCCAAGAAATGCTTTTTCATAATGAAATTTGATTTTTTAGCCTAATATATATATTTTTTAATATAATTATCTTAATTCTATGTTAAAAATGCAAGGAAATGATATATTTAGAGATGTTAACGAAGACTGAAAGCATAAACTCAAATATGTAGCTCATATTAACATCAGATCTGTAACATTCATCAGATCTGTAACGGCTTAAAAGTGAGTAATCTAAGGAGGGGGTAAATAACTTCCTTGACCTCCCCCCTTTTATTTTCTTGCATTTAGACCCAATTTAGACTTAAAATCCAATATTAGTTTTTTCTGCAAAAAAAATTTTTTTTTTTCAGAAAACTCCAACTTCAAATTGGCACTTTTCTAAATATTGGCTCTCATACAAAAATTTTGAGAATAAGAATCTCAAACGCAAATTAATAAATAAAATATGCATGCATTGTATTAGAAATAGGTGAGGGGGGGGGGTAATGAAACTGGCAATCTCTTTGCCTGTTAGTAATAGGTGCTGAAACTTAAAAAAAAAAAAGACTAAAAAAAGACGTGTTATAAAAAGCAATAAAAGAAAAACAAGGAGCGCGGAATGAAAAGCAAGTTTTCTCCCTAACACAGGGGCCAGACATTCCCTGCTCCTCTGTAACCAGTGAGGGACACTTCCCTCTCCACCGCTTTGGTTAGGGACAAAGGGAAATTTTGGGCCAGATAAAAAGTGCCCACTTGTCGATTGTTACAATGGGGTGTCATCTCTCACTGCTCTTTTTAATTCAGCCATTGCGATTGGCTAAAATCGGGGGCTTGTCGTGGGCCGCTTTGATCTGGCCCACTAATTCGTTCTCAAAGCCATGCGAATTTTTTTGTGCTGTATTAGCGATGTGGAGGGGGGGGGGGAGCTGAAGGTTTAAAATATATTTTATGCCCTATGTTTTGTTTTGTTTTGTTTTTTTTTTTTTTGGTTGAAATACAAAACGATTATGTTTTATTAGGCTTTTTTTTTTCTTCCAATTTTTCTGGGTGGGCCTGGCCCACCCGGCCCATAGCGAGGAGCCGCCCCTGATACACTGCTACCTAGAGCAGTTAAGTAGCGTTTGGCCAATTCTGATAATCCTGGAAAAATTGTCTTATTTTCCATCCACCAATTCAGTGGGCAATTTTTCCTATTTAAGAGTGGGTTGTTCATGTACAGTTCTAGCTCTTTTTCTTTAGGTAACGAAAGTTCTATTACTTGTGATTCATTGCTTGTAATTTCCAAAACTCAACCTTGGAATGAATAGTTTCTTTGAACTTGTGACATTATTAAATAATCCTCTTAAAATAAATACCAAATGAAAGCCAAGTAAAAAAGAATGCATGATACTATTTTTTCGAATTCACCAAAAACTGAAGCATTTTGCATTAAGAATATTAAGATATTTATAATATATAACACAACGTAAATAGTAGTAGATTGGGTAGTTCTATGGTATAATACATGATCATATCAGTTGTTTTATTATAAAACATCAACTGAACTGCAGACTGAGTTTTTCATATTCCAAGTAGAGCTTCCTACTACTAATTTGCAATACAAAAATAGTAATGTCGTCTTTTCTTGTACTAGCAGTACAAAGCAAAACAAAACAAGAAAACTTTTAATTAGTGAAATTAATTTAAGAATGACTCAGTAAGCTGAAAATGTTGCGTAATACTAAGAACATTAAAATAAAAACAACCAAAATAAAAATAAACTTTAATTAATGAAATCAATTTAAGAATGCTACAGTAAGCTGAAAATATTGTGTAACGCTAAGAATTAAGAATATTAAAACATATGGAGAAAAGTATAAAACTCTACGCATTTATTATGCATTTAATCCAAAAACTTCAATATGTGCGCCAACCGAAGCTTCGGCCGAAGCTTCGGTATTCGGCGCTTCGGCCAAATGCCGCTTCGTTCCATCTCTACTAAGAACTAAGGCATTTTTTTTTTTTTTTTTTTTATTGTGAAAACATTTTTCTCTTTGAACATAAAGTTCAAAAAATTAGAAAAAAAAATTTTGTTATTTTGAAATAAAAAAAGATGTTTTTTTTTGCAAAAAATTACTTTAAAATGACTTTTGAAACTTAAATTTGAGATTCACTTAGCATCACACGTCGCAAGCCGATGAAAATGTATCCTATTGATTACATTCAAATACTTGATGGTGGTTTTATATTGTTCTATTGCTTGCATGCTTTGGTAGTGAAAAGTCACTGCATAATTATTTTCACTCCATCAACCGATAGGAATTACGATAAAGTAAACTGACACGTCTTTAAATATACTTTCATTCATAGTTTGACAGAAAAAAACTCGCGAGTTCTTGGTGGTTGGAAGAATTTTATATTTGGTTTCCATTATTCTGAAATCTACGTAACATTTTATAATTTGTTATTAAATGAAAGCATAAAAATTTCATGAATAACAATCTTTATTTCTACCATGTTCCGACAGTGGCAACAAAAGGTTTTTCAAACACAGAACGCTGCTGTAGTGAAAAGCATCTGTATCCCCTTTATGTTTTGAGAGGCAAATTGAAATAGATCATGTGCATTTAAAATTTGTACTTCGGCAGTTCTTTGAAGACTCGCTCTTATTACAAGCCGTTTTATTGTGCCCTCTACTCCATCGCATGCATTCTTGCCATGACTCGTAGCAAAGAAATGCCATTCAGCTGTCATGTCGTGGTCTTCCTTGTGATAGCATAGGTTTTTTTTTAATTTTACGAAGTTTTTAAACTTACCGAAAACTTGATTTTTAAAGAAATTTTTTCGAAAAATTCCTTTTTTTTTAAATTTCAGGACAACAAAAACACCCTTCTAATTTCTTGAACATAAAAAGATCATGATGGTTTCATTATAGAAAAAAAAATGGCGCAGTTCCTAGCTGGTAATCCGGAGATACGAACTATTGATCATACCAACAGAAAAAACACATTTGATTTTTTTATTCCAAAACCGCAAAAACCACCCTTCTAATTTTTTATACATAAAAAGGGTATGATGTTGTCATGACAGAAACAAAATATGGTGCAGTTCTTAGTTGATACTCCGGAGCTATGACCTATTGATCATACCAACTGAAAAAACACGTTTGATTTCTTTATTCCAAAACAACAAAAAACACCCTCCTAATTTTTTGTACATAAAAAGTATACGATGTTTTCATAACTGAGAAAAAAAAATGTGCAGTTCTTAGTTGGTACTCCGGAGATATGAATTGAACATACCAATTGAAAAAACACAAAATCCGACTTCAGAGGACCATTGGCAAAATTCTATTTTTCACAATCTCAGTTTTGTCACTAATATTGAAGGAAAAAAAATAGCTTTAAAATAATGCGTAAATTGGCTTAATTGAATGAAAAATGAGGAAATTATAGAGCTTTTCCAAAATGCATACCAAAAATAAGAAAGCGAAAATTCGGAAAAATCAAAATTTCAAAAAATTCTACAACCCTAAAATTTGATTCAAAAAATCTAAAAAAAATAATATGAGTTTATCTGTTAGGTATCTATCCGTAAAAAATATTGAACAGAATCCGAGACATGACGGCACATAGCCTTAGGCGATTTGACGTGGAATGACCCTGTTGTCATCAAGAAATCATATATTTATTTTATTTCACACTTTTTAGTGCGAATCAAGCTGATAGAAATAGTCTTTAAACTTATATTTTATTTATATTTTATTTTTCGTTTAGTTTTTTCGTTTTAAAATTTTCTAATTTAAAATATGTACCCAAGTTCATTTTAGTGATTCAAAAAAAAAAATGGAGGAAAAAAATGTTTAATTTTAATAATAAATAAACAGATATAGGGGCAATTCCATGTAAGTGTGGAAAAGCGTGGGAAAAATCAAATTACAGCAATGCATCTGTTTTGCATATTTTTTGGTTTAAAAATGTTAGAAGTTAATTATTTATACTTATTTTTTGTCAAGAATGTAATATTTTTAGTTTTGGCAGCACTTTGAAGTTGGAAATGGAATATTTAACTTTTGGTAAAGCAAATGATCAATCTTTCAACGTTGGTAAGCTTCAATTTTTTTCTTTAAATAACTGTTTTAAAAGAAGAATATTGATTATTACACTTTAAATTAACAATGTGAATTGCTAAACCGAATGTTTTCTCTTAAATTAAGTGAGTTATGTAAACTTCAAAAATGCATTGTTCTATGTAACGTAAGTTACCAAAAACATGTTTAAGTTCATGATGTGCATAAAGAAAGGGCAATGCAATGTTAACAATGCTATTTCTTCTATCTTATAAGTGTGTATTAAGCAAATAGTTAAAGTTTTTTTTTAAATATTATTTATTTAATTTTTTGTGCTACAATCAAAACGTTTAACGTAAGTTAGCGACATATGCAGGTAATGTAAGTTACCTAAGTAAAGCTTAAATACTTGTGTTTATAAAGAAAATAAATTGTGAAATAAACCTATATGGTTAGTAGGAGTAATTTATTCAAGAATTCTTTTAAATGTACTGTATTTACTTAATTTTAATCATATTTCTTAAAATGTCTCTATTTATACAAAACACCTTGATTATAAATTTCATGTTTCTTTTAAGATATAAATTCTCTCTAAATAATATCACTGCATTCAGAATATTTAGGAGGTAATTTACTATAAATTATTCAAAAATGATTTTTTTTATGCTTTAAAGTTTTAAAATATGTTTTGGAAAAAACAAATACAAAAATATTTTATCTCTTACAGGTGAAATATATTTTATTCTGCATCAAAATGCCACTGAATCCAGAAAAGATGCACTGTAAAAGGGTATGAGAAAAGTCATGTGGATATTACAGATTTATAAATAAAAGTCACTCTTAATGGTATTGAAATATGTTATAAAAAGCAAAATGTATCAAAACTAATGTTTGAAGATCCGTACATTAACAATCACCATTTAAGAACTAGAAATGGACAAACTGTGGGGTTTCGTTTAGTTAAGTATTTCAAGGAATAAGAAAAAAAAAAACAGAGATACAAGCCGGTGAATGTTGTGTGATGAAGTACGAAAATACATTGTATCCTTGAGAAGATTCCAAACATTTCAATATTCCTCGATTATTAAAGAAAGCGAGTTTAAAGTAAAAGTAATGGCTTCTGTTGGAACCTATTATAAATGGCGAGAAACGACAGATGAAATTTATTTTAAGAAAGAAAACGTGATTCGAAAAATTAAACTACCTGAACTTTTTAATAACAGCGACCAGTATGCATTTAAAAGTCCTATGTTAAGTAATATTTCTGTGCCAAATGCAATTTTTCAACAGGATAACGCCCGGCCTCACAGTGCTCGAATCAGCCAACATGCTCTACGAGGTGTACAGATGCTTTCCTGGCCACCATACTCTCCTGACTTGTCACCAATCGAACATGTGTGGGACGTGATTGGACGCCGTTTGCAGAACCTGTCACTGCCTCGTTCAGAGGACGAACTGTGGCAAATGGTTGAAAGGGAATGGAGTGCCATCCCTCAGGACACCATCCGCAGGCTTATTGACTCCATGCCTAGACGTGTTTCTTCGTGCATCGCTATCCGCGGTGGTCCTACTTCTTACTGAGCCGACGCCATCCTCGCTCTAAATTTTGCTTATTTATTTTGAAATAAATATCACTTATTGTTCCATGCTGTCTCTGTCTTCTTACCAAATTTCATCAATTTCTGACCACCTCCTTCTTGGTGTTGCATTTTCAATGTCGAGCAGTGTATTTACATTTCTTTTTTTCTTTTCCTCTCTCTCTCTCTCTCTCTCTCTCTCTCTCTCTCTGTAAAAATATCATAATGAAAATCACAGTTAAGATTGGATTACATGCGTTGTCAAATTTTTTTTATACAGAAAAAAAAGTTAAAATTCAGAGAGTAAGGTTTAAAATGCTGGAATGGACAGTCACGGTAGTAGTTCTAAGTGTTTCAAAATGTATCAAGCGAATGTAAAACAGAACTTCATCAACAGGTTCAAAGTCCACAATAATTACAAAAAAAAAACAAAAAACAAGTATTAAGGTATCACTAAACCAATCAAACCCAAATTTTTTTTTTTTGGTGCCACCAATGCTGACAGCTGAAATTTTGTTATGAAAAACTAAAAGCACTCAAATGGTTTTAGAAAAAAAAAGTTGGTAGACAACACAATATTTTTATCAAAAATGCAATCGAATAAAAGAAGATAGGAAAGTTGCTAAGAAAGTTAAATGGTAGGTGCCCCCGAGCCTTATCCCTTCATTTTGCGTCAACCAAAGGTAGGCTAGAAGCACATTTTTAAACCGTTCATTTTAAAAGAACTCTTGGAAGGAGTTTCCAAACCCCATCCCATTCCCATCACCTATCGTCATCAAATATGGTAGACAATTTCGAAAATATTTCAGGAAAGAGCCACTACTCAAAACCCTCAAGAAACGCCCCCTCATGAAAAGTCCTTTAAAATTTTGATTTTATAACTTAGATGTGAAAAGTATTGGACCTCCAGGAAAAGTCCCCGCACCACCGACAATATCATCAAAGATAATCTGCAATAATTATATTTCTGTGATTTCAACTTCGGAAAAATATCGAAGAGGGGGACCTGTATCTTGCTGTTGTTACATGCCCCCATTAGTCAACAGAGATAGACCAAGTCTCCCCCCCCCCCCCATGACTTTGTAGAATCTCAAAAAATACAGCACCAGCTAGAAATCGTCAGCCAAATCTTGTCTGGTGGGTCCCAAACACTCGAGGATGCCCCGTATCTATTCCTCCTACTAACATTACAGATGATCGTCTAAATCGAATTTTAAAAGCTAACTTTAAAATTTTCCAGGAGAAAAAGCTTTCTCTCGCTAACATCCTTGAAGAATGTCTTAAAATTCATCTTAAGGTCTTGAATTTTGAAACTTTTCTAGGCGGCACAGATCCCGAAAACTCCTTCTCTCAACATCATAGTGAAAGTCGACTAAAATTACTTTTTTGAAGCTTCAATCGGGAAAAATTGCTGGTTCCCCCAACGTTACCAAAAATTGCATACGATCACGTTTTAATCCTTAAGAGGCAGTTTTTATAAGAGTCAGGCAGGTCAGATACATGTGATTTTTGATTTCGCTCAAAATTTTGCAGTTGATTCTTCGAATGATTTTAGAAAACACGTATTTTTTCTTTTTCCCCAAAAAAATTTCTGGGGAGCTGTAAAAATTCCGAAAGTTGGTCCCAAATTAGTGTTTTTCTAAAATCTACCTTTTTTTTAAATTCGATTATCTCAGCTCTTTGAGCATCAACCAAAGTTTTTTTTTTTTTTTTTTTGCGATTACATCACCACAATGAGTGTCCAAATCGAAATATATTTTTAATTTTGTAGCTGACCACCGGGGGAATCCTGTCAGGGGCGGCCAAACTTTGCCGAAGATAGTGAAAAGTGACATATTTGAGGCTCTCTAGCTCCCTGCACTGGGGGGTCAGTAACAATTTTCGAATGAAACCTAGTTAGTACTATATATATATATATATATATATATATATATATATATATATATATATATATACATATACATATATATATATATATATATATATATATATATATATATATATACATATATATATATATATATATATATATATATATATATATATATATATATATATATATATATATATGTATATGTATATATATATATATGTGTGTATATATATATATACTGTCTAAAATTTTTTTCGTGCGACCTCCGAGACATCTGCGCACGCGCCAAGTCTCTTCGGACTTTCTCGAAATAGGGGGAAAAAGCAACGAGGAAGTAGTAAGCGAACAAAAGCTGAAGGCATCGGGTAGTGCGCATCCTAAACCTATCTCCCCTTTTTCAGATGGAAGCGTCCGTGGCTCCCAGGCGCACAATACGCAAACAGACAGTATATATTACTGAAATCTATCATTAGTTGCAAGGCTAATCCTCAGTGGTGACCAAAAATGGCCCTTTTTGTACGTACAGAAACGAAAAAGTGTACACTTTGTGACCTTATATCTCTAAATGATGAGGATCAACCGGGAACTTCATGAGTGTTTTTTAAACTAGAGTATGTGTATTTTTTCAAACAAGTGACATACCTATGGGCAAATGTCTTAGAAGCTCATGAAGTGCACCTCAAGATGAGATGTAGCATGTGTTAACGACGAATCTAGTAGTTGTGCACACTAGGGTGTATCGAAAAAACTTTTTTTCGAATTTCAATTTACTAAGTTGATAAAAAGTTGCCCCTACCTAACCACATATTCCACAAAAAATTTCAGTTTAATCAGAAATTGTTTAGGTGTTCCACACGAGGCCTGAAGTTTGAATTTCTTCAAAAATATTATTTTTTTCCAATTTTTTTTTCAATATGAAGAATAAATATTAAAAATAATTCAAGTTGAAAAATGTGCACAGCAAAGTCGGAGGACAAAATTGGGTTAGAAAAAAAGTATATTAAACAACATCTAGATCTCCCACATTTATTCTAAACTTGCGTAATTTTCACCAAAACTAGCATTTCACAAGGCCATGCGGCTTGGTAAGAAACTTGTTTATGAATGTGGAATCTAACTGAATTAACACTTGAAACTAGGAATCATCTGTGATTTATGTGGAGTAAAAAGTAAAATAACATAAACTATAAACAGAATTTAAGCCCCTCGTCACACAGTGCCCGCGTTCTATCGGGGCCCCCGTGATGATAAACGAAATACATGCTGTTCGTTTGTAGAAGAACATATATCTTTAGTTGAGGAAACAGCCTCTAAATATTTCAGACATGGTGCTCCAGTAAATGGCCCAGAGAAAGAAATTGTAGCTTCAGTTTCACGATTTATGGAAAAAAAAAGTTCTTTTGATAAAGAACATAAAAGCTATCGGTTGTGATGGCACATCAGTTAACACTGGAAAACCAAATGATGCTATTAGACTTCCATAAAAGTCTTTAGAACCCTCACTACAAGCCGTGGTATGTTTTCTTCATTTAATGAATTACCACTTAGAAAGCTAACGGTATCTCTTGATAGGCCGACTAACAAAATTTTTTTAGTTGACCTATTGGAAATTTCTTACAATATTGCTAAGATCTACCAATCATGAACTTTAAAAAAATAGAACGCGTTTTAATAGAAGTTTATGTCAAAGAATTGAGAGGCTGTTTCCTCAACCAAAGATATATGTTCTTATTCTATAAACGGATAGTAGCTCCGCTAGCGGAGCTGTATTTCGTTTACCATCACGGGGCCCCCGATAGAAAGCGGGCACTGTGTGACGAGGGGCTTAGATTTTGTTTCTAGTTCATATTATTTTACTTTTTACGCCACATAAATCACAGATGATTCCCAGTTTCAAGTGTTAATTCAGTTAGATTCCACATTCATAAACAAGTTTCTAACCAAGCCGCATGGCCTAGTAAAATGCTAGTTTTGGTGAAAATTGCGTTTAGAATAAATGTGGGAGATCTAAATGTTGTTTAATATACTTTTTTTTTCAAACCCGATTTTGTTCTCTGACATTTCTGGGTACATTTTTCAACTTGAATTATTTTTAACATTTATTCTTTATATAAAAAAAATTGGAAAAAAAATAATATTTTCGAAGAAATTCATAATTTTTAGGCCTCGTGCGGAACACCTAAACAATTCCTGGTTAAACTGAAATTTTTTGTGGCCCTGACAGGATTTCCCCGGTGGTCAACTACAAAATTTAAAATATATTTCGATTTGGACCCTAAATATAATGATGTAATTGCAAAAAATGCTTTGGTTGATGCTCAACGAGCTGAGCTAATCGAATTTCAAAAAAGGTCGATTTTAGAAAAACACAAATTTGGTCTTAACTTTACGAATTTTTACAGGCCCCAAAAAAAAATGTTTTTGGGAAAAAGAAAAAGTACGTGCCTACTGAAATCTTAAGAAGAATCCACCATAAAAATTTTAGCAAAATCAAAAATGGTGTATATCCGGACACCCGATTTCTGCCCGGTTCTTATAGAAACTGCCTCTTAATGCCCCGACGGGACTCAGAAGTCCCGCTTATATTAATTTAGTATTATGCATCCTAAATGGCTGGAATCATGCTGAAGCTTTTGAGTACCACTCCTTGTACTTTACTGAGAGGCAGACAGATGGTACCTGCAATCGGAAACAGTTTTCTTGGGGGCCCTAAGGCGCAGGGGGCCTTAGACCCTCAAAAATTTCAAAATTTTTATGCTCGGTAAAAATGTTTTTTGATGTATTTGCAACTAAAAAAAGCAAAAAATATTTTCAAAAATTCATTGTTAAATTAGTTTGGGATATAAAGGGTTAAAGATTTCAATTTGAAAAATTCTCGGGGAGGTGGCTGAATCAAAGATCCTCTATAACTGCGTTTTTACAGCAACAATTTCGAAAACATTTAGGGATTTGAGAGGAAGCTCGAACTTCCATCTCCGCAACATAATTAAAGATATAAAACTTGCTTTTCTTTAAAGTTTTAAAATTTCGAAAAATTAACGAGAGAGCGCCGCCCCGAACTTCTCCCCTCAACATTACCAAAGATCGTCAAGTAGGCATTTTAAGAGCAAAGTATAAAAGTTCGGGGGTCAGGACCAGAATTTCTCCACTCTATAACATTGCTTGAGATCATCTTAAACTGCATTTTTAAAGCTATATTTTCAAAAAGATTTCGGGTGAGAGTCCGCAACCCCCCTTTGTACATAAAGATATAACAATTTCGTTTTCAATTTCGAAAGTTTCCATTTCGAAAAATGGATTGGAGAGCGCCTCCCAACCTCTTCTAATTTTAGCATTGACAAAGATTGTTTAGTGAGTACAAATTAGGGAAATTTAGAAGGTAGGCCCCCGCGAATTTCTTTACCCCTTAAAATCTCCAAAGATCGTCTGAAACTGCGCTTTTTTTTTTGCAATATTTACAAAAAAAATTTAAGGGATGCCCCCCAAACCCTTTATTTATAATGTAGTTACAAGTGTAACAACAGCGTTTTCAATTTCGGAAAAAGGATAAGGGATCCTCGAAACTTTCATCTCCCTAATTGTACCAAAGATAGCCTGACAAATGCAATTTTCAGACTACAAATTCGGAAACATGCAGGGGAGATACTTTTGCTTTTAATATACATCTAAACTAATTAAAGGGTCGCCGATTTCCAATACCCGACAACTTATTTGACCTCGCGACGGCCCTGGATGTGCGCTTAACCAGTGTGGGGAATCATATATGCCCAAGATGATTTCCAACTATAGACGATGTAGGAAATGTAGCTCAAAAGGAAAAGAAAAAGAGGACCCACTGTATCTGTGCAGAGTGTGATGTACCCTTGTGCATTGGAACATGCTTCTCATCTTTTCATTTCAAATAATCACCATTAAATTTTCTTTGTGACTGTAAATGGTTCCGTGGGAATGTACTTCCCACCCCTAAAGTTTAAATGTGAAGTAAAATTTGACAAAATAAAATCCATTTCCTTAAATGCTATTGCTTAATTGTTAATAAAACATAAAAAACTAGGAGGAATTAGAAAGAAAAATAAATGGCCCACGAAAGGGTTAATGTTCGTCAGGTTTATGCTTTCCCACTACCAATCAATATTACACAAATTCGTAAGTTACTTTAATGACACACAATAGGATCGAACCCGGAACCCTGAATATATAGCGTACAGAGCAATACAAGCGCTTATTGACCGCTGTGCCAGTGAAAGCACATCTTGGTTACGTTCATATGACTTCAAGAGCTCTACTCCGATAAAAGCGGAAGTAGTGCCGTACATTCG